>PVJX010012109.1:0-51388 GCA_004027295.1 Dolichotis patagonum
TTTTTTTATTAATATTGTTATATACTGCTGAGATATCATAGTAACCACTGTAGATCACCTTGTATTGCAGTTTTATATGATTTTTTCAATTCATGTTTTTCTAGGAATTTGTTTTGTTTTGTCTTGCTTTGTTTTGTTTTCCCTCTAATACAGAAAGGATAGATGTACATGTAGAGGACTTATGCATGCATAGAACTTATAAACAGCTTATGAGAATCAATTGTATAGCACATGATGAAATGAACAACTACTCTGAAGAAAAAGAAACACTACAGTACCTAGTGCTGATTCCATAGCATCATGATGTGAAATCCAGCAATACTATCATTCTTTGTTCAGAGTGATTTTAGCCTGTTTTGTTTTGTTTAAGTTCAACATACATGAAGGTATGGACAGCTATTTTGAAGAGAGTAAGAGACACTATGACAGCCATTGTTGGCTTCCTTATTGTCTGGTCTTGAAGACCTAAAATGCCTTCCTCATTCTTCTCAGATCAGTTCCGTCCTATATTGTTTCATATGAATTCTCTGTATGTGAAGATATGGACAAGTATTTGGAAGAAAACAAGAGACAATACGATGGATGGTGAAGATCTCTGATTGTCTTGCTTTGAAATCTATGTCTCTTACATTGCTTTCTTGTGTTCTGTTTTGTTCCGTTTTGTTGTTTTTAGTTTTATCTTCTTTAAAATAAAAAAATAAAAAAAGAAGGAAGGCAGGGCTCAGGGATATAGCACAATGCCTGCCCGGCAAGCATGAGATTGTGAGTTTTATTCCTGGTACAAGAAGAAAGAAGGAGAAGAAGAAGTAAGAGGAAAAGAAGGATGAGAAAGAGAAGGAGGAGGAGGAGGAATAAAAGGAGGAGAAGGAAAAGGAGGAGGAGGAGGAGGAAGAGGAGGAGGAGGAGGAAGTCAAGTACACGAGATACTCAGCCAGCTTTGCCTCCAATGATACATTGCACACATTCACATTCCAATGAGTGATTTCTTTTAACCCTAAAAGCAAGGGGCTGAAAGCCTTAGTGCCATACTGCACAGCTTTTTCCCGGCACAACAACCCTATGCCTTGGAAGTGTAGGAACATCATGTACATGTCAGGCAGTGAGGCGTTTCTGGCATGGGAACTGTATGTGAGTAGAATGAGTTCAAAACTCTGGCTTTAAATTTCTCCAATCAAATAAGAACAAATGCAGACTTCCATAGGAGAGATTTTATTCTAAAAGATGATCACAAAAGCAAGGAAAAGAACTGTGGCAGAAAGGAGAAGACCCTGACTAAGAAATCTGCAAAGGTTTCAGAGTCAAGCAGAAAGATGTTTGCATTTTAAAGAGAGGAGAAATTGGTGTTAGGCAGAAAATCCGTGGGGACACAAAAGGGGATGAGTGTGATGAGGGTGGAGAGGCTGTGAGGGACAGTAGGACAGAGCATGTTTCACCTTGAGTCCAGGCCGTCCTCAGGAGGGATGCTTGGTTGGGTTATACATCAGCTCAGGCTGAGGATGTGCCAACGTTCAGAAATGGCAGAGAAAGAGAGACCTACACAAAGCTCCAAAAACAGTGGAGACAAAGCAATTGAGCTTATCATTTATGAGACAAAAAATATGAATTTGGAGCATTTGTAACTGACCTTGTCACAGGCAAACATGGGGGCACTTTTTTTTTGTTTTGTTTTGTTGTCTTTTTGAGACAAGGTCTCACTATGCAGTTCAGGCTGGCCTCGAGCTCACTTTGTAGCCCAGGCTGGTGTCTAACTTGCAAGAATTCTCCTGCCTTGGCCTCCTAAGTACTGAGATTACAGGCACGTGCCACCACGCCCAGCTAAGGGTGCACTTTTGAATCTCACTTGAATCATGGGAGGAAATGTGATTCTTTGCAATAAACCCTTCTCAACAACAGGAAGGAGTAGGTGGAAGACTGTCACTCATCCTGGAGCGATGTCTGAATGTCACACACTGAGACTATACCACTAACAGTGCACTGAATGCTGTCTAAATTTTCACCAAATCAGTTTCTTTTTCCTCCTAGGCATAAACCAGTTTACATGTCCCAATCATAAATTTCATATAATGGAATGAGAATGGAAATCTTGTGTCAAATTCTTGGGCTAGCCCATCCAAAATTCCCACTGTATGATTTTTTATGCTTTATCTCTAAGCCAGGAAACTTAGAAGACACTTGTTAAGGATAAGGGCACAAAATGGAAAGGTCAAGTTCCTAAATTCCCTGTTATCTTCTTATCAGAAATACTAGTTAGCTTTACATTTAGGAGACAGACATGTTTCAGTTTTTGTTTTTCTGCTGCTTTTTATTTTGTTTTGTTTTTTCTGTTTTTTGAGATAGGGTTTTACTATGCAGTCCAGACTGGACTTGAACTCATTTATGTAGCCCAGGCTGGCTTCAAATTCATGATGATCTTCTTGCCTCATCCTCTCAAGTGTTGGGATTATAGGCATGAGCTACCACACTGGCAAATTTCAGTATTGTGTGGAGCCACTGAGAATTTTTATTCGGCTTTGTCTTGTTTGTTATAGAGGCTGACCCTACGTAATCCTTTTAATGGAAAGAAGTTTTGATTAAAATATGTTCCAAAAACTTCTTAGTATTGTGTTTAGTGTACCTTAACCCTTCAATAAATGTTAGCTATCATTATAATTATTCCATGTTAAGAAAGTAAGATTTGGCAGAGGAAAGACCATGTGAGTTAAGCCTTAAAGTCATTATAATATTACAATTGGCAGGGACATTTCAAATGGAGTTTAGGATATGTAGAAGGAAGAGGAGTAAAGGAAAGTTTTGGGAAACATGATTTGTCCAGTTTCACTGAACTGTTGAGGAAGATAGAGGAAACTGGTGGAAACTTGGAGGTTGATTGCATCCAATATTGACAAGTCTTCAGTTAAAATTGAAAATTCAGCAATATCCAAGAATAGGCAATATAGTACTATTAATATGTATATTAAATACTTGAGAGATGTCTTAGCATTTTTTCTCACAAAGGAAGAAAGAAAGAGAGGGGGAAGGAGAACAAGAGAAAGGGAGGAGGGGCCTGTAAGGAGGGGGAAGGGAGACAGATGCAGAGAGAGAGAGGGAGAGAAAAGGTAGTCCAACTGATGCTTGTTGAATTCACAAAGGAAGTTTAGATAAACTGTGGTGAATCAGATAGAATAAGTGGAAACAGTGAAAGCTTTTAACATCTTAAATTTAACTAACAAATAAGGTACTATTAGTGGTACAGTGGTTCTTTATGTCACAGGCCTCTTTGTGAGTGTATGTGATGAGCAAGATAGAGTGTCAACTTGATTTCTGAGTGTGTCTGAGTGGTCAGGAGGTAAGACCATGATAACTATATCTAGCTTCTCTTTTCTTCCTCTCTGGCACATTCTTCTGCTCTGCTTCTCTGCCTCCTTGAATTGAGCATCTTTCTCTACCACACCCTTCCTCTGTGATGGTCCTCCCTTAGAGTCATTCAGTTGTGTACTACTGAGTCTCCTAGAACCATAAGCCAAATTAAACCTCTCCTCTTTTAAATTGTGGGTGTCGGATATAGTGTTCCAACATCAGAAAAATAATTAGCATGGGGTGGAAGATAAGGATCCCCTTTAAATAAAGCACATATGAATATAAATACTAAGTGTTCAGAGTCCACTCGTGAATCCCAGGTTAAGCACCCAAGTCAGAGTAATTCAAGAGAAGAGCAGATGGCAAACTGTCTTATGCAGTATCTCTGGCTCCAACTTAGAAGCTAAATGTGTTCTTCATATGTAAACTACAGTTGTCAAGATCTGAAAGAGATACTTATGAAAGTATTTTCTAAAATCATAATCAGTTAATTACAATAGAAATTAATGCTAGTTTACTCGTTAGAAGAAGACGTGCTTTTCTACTTTACTTCCATAAGGATTAAAATGCTAACTTGGACTCTATTTCCTTAATGATTATGTATGCAGAGACTGTCCTGAGTCAAAATGTATAAGTACTGAGGAGACAATAGCAAATGAGAGGGTCACACGATGGTGCTTGTTTTCCCTGAGCTTAATTCTATTGTATGGTATTGGGTTCCCCTAGAAATAGACTCTGAAATAGATACTCAAGAATAAGTAGTTTATTTGGGAGACCCAGAAAGCATAAGCAATGGAGAGATGGACAACAGATGACATTTATGATGAAGCTTTCTAAAATCCTACAGAATTTACTGCTACACAGGAAATGAGGAAAACCAGCAAACACAGGAGGTACTTATCATTCCAGATACCACCGTGGATAAGAACAAATTTGTTCTGCATGGAAAATCTCTGGGAATCCAGACAGCCTACACTTCCAATTTATCCCACCTGAGCAGCAAAGGAGCTGAGCTTTTAAATAACGCCTTCCTGAAGATGTTAATTCCCAGCACCCTCAGCATATCTGAAACAGACCTTTCTTGAAATTCAGAGAGGGTCTTTGAGAAAGAGATACAACTTTGACAGTTGGAATCTGACTGAAAATCAGTAAATTTGGCAAGTTTCAAGGGGCAGACAATATCTGCCCAGTGTTCGGAAATAGGAAGTCCCTTACCTTTTACCTTTGAATGGTTTCGGACTTTCCTGAGTACCATCTACATTGGTAAAGGAGGCTGCTACCAAAAAGGCAAATTGAAGGAAACCATCGACTTTATTCCATGATCATCTCTTTAATAGGCTCATAAAAGACTTTCCTTCCTGAAGCCCAAGGAGTTATTTAATCCAAAAGTGTTGTATGTAGGGAAAAGCATGAAAGGAGAAGAAGAAGCACAGACATAATGCCCATCATGCATCAGTCCTTTCAAAGAGTCAAGTATTGCTTTGGGTGCATTTTAAACTTTCAGTACTAACTAGGTATTAGTAGTTCTATGATGAAGCAGAGGAACTATGGCTCAAAAACATTGAGGGAATGGCCAACTTGGAATTTCTCCTTCTTTTCCCTTTTCAGATGACTGTCTAATAATCATTCCATCTCTCAGGATGAATTACTGGCTTTTCCTAGAATCTAACAGGTACTAGCACTCTCCTTGAAAAAAAGAGAGGGGGAGACCACTCCAGCTGTTGAGTGGTGCTCAGGTGCCAAGTCTTTATGTGTCACCCTCCCGGTATTACATATACTTCTGACAATGGTCCTAGAGGACCCTGTTATTCTCATTTTTCAGATAAGCACATGGGCCATTGTGGACCATGAAGTTGAGGTTTGACTGCTTTTTTAAAATTTTTTTAAGTCTGTTCACAAAAAATACTTTCAAGGAGTACAAGAATGCAGCTGTCAAGACCTCCTCTACCACCAACAAAGCACTATTTGACCTTTGGGAAAGAGAAAGAGTGGATACACCTTGGATAAAAATACAAGCTTCATGAATTCTTTCTGTAGGTGAAGACAGAACAGAGATTGAAGCCCTAAATTTATTTTCTAGGTTAATTGCTTGGCTTTAGGGAGTCATACTTACATAGTTTCATCTGAATGCCTCCCTTGGAGGAGGGTGTGTTGAGCTCATTAATCAAATTTTCATTACATTAGAGCAGCATCTAAATCCTTTAAGAATATGTAATGAGTGAGAGGGATTCACAGGGGAGAAAAATGGGAAAAAAAGAAGAAGCAAGATATATCAGGAACAGGTACAAATTCTTTATGATGACTGTTATCATTATCTATATCTAAAGTGTACCTATAAAATTATACAAGTAAAAACCAATATTAGCTAAGAGGTTATGTGTATAATCATGCTGGTTGATTATAATTTGACCCATAATATACGCACCTCATGATTTTGCTTTATAAAATTCTCAAAAAAACTAGGCTTCATGGCAACCCACTTTCAAATTCCCTCCTATCTCTCATGAGATATCACTCTCAATAACTTTTCAAACTCTTAAAAAAATAGGTAGAAGGATAGTAGCAGAGGCAGTCTGAGGAGACGTTTGCTCATGTGGAGTCCCAAATCTTGCTTTCTGAGAGCCTAAAAAAGAGAGAAATTGAGGTGTCCTCCTGCTCCCTAGGGCCTCCTGCTTCTTTCCAGGAATAGTAGTAAGAACTTTTTATCTCCAATAGTGACAGAAAAGGCAGGCTGGTCCCAAATTATGGCTCACAGTAGCCATTTCCCCTCAAGAAAAAAACTCTAAAAATCCACACACCCTTGGCAGCTCAGCACCAGCTGAGAATAAAAATGGAATATGTGCTTCTTTCCTGTTTCTTGACCTTTATTTCCAAATAGAAGTATTTGAGCCCTTTGTTACCTATCACGGTGATTAATGCATAATGCACAGTAGCTAATAATGAACAGTGGGGCATATGGCTGGATTAATGAACTAATGCAAATATGAATTATTTAATGAAGAAATAAGCTCTTTTTTCATAAACTCATGCATAAAGCACCATGTCAAGTACCATATCCTAGATTCTACCCTAGGAATCCTAGCACTCTAGAATGGCCTGCAGATGGTCCTGGAATATTTTAGTTCACTGAACAAACTCAGAATGTTAATACTTGTCATGATTCTGGCAGCATCATGGAAACTGATTAAACAGACTGAGCTATGAAGGCAAATGTCAGTACACATTGGGAAAATGTCCCAGATGTTTGCTTATGACTCTCAAATTGTGAAACAACCGATTGTGTTTTCACTGCCATTTTCCTCCTGTCCCGTTTCTCTGCGAAAATTCCTTCAACAATTCCTGGGACCTCTGTTGATAAAGCATTCGCATGCTAATTAACTTAAATAATCATCAAATTCATAAGCCATACGTTTAGAGGCTGGCTTTCTAAGACCATCTCCACCTTTCTCAGTAATGTGCAGTAGCAGTTTGATGTCATAAATCCACTGAGGCACAATTGTGAAGATATAGGTTACAAGCTGCCATTCACACCCCTTTGTGTCTTAGAGCCTGATTATTTTAATAGATCTAAGTCCTAAAGGGTCTAGAGCTTTCAGAGTGCAATTAGTGTTCCCATGGTTTAAAAAAAAGCAACATTATATTGCTCTTGGCTTCAATTTAAGGGTAAATCAGAGCTAGAAAAGACCTTCGAGAGGATCCAGTTTAGCATAGAAATTGTTGCCAGTCCAGACAGCTTCAATATAGATGAATAACTGTTTTGTTTTCTTCCTTTTCTCTGAAGAAGGTAAGGCTCATATTTCCCTACACCTTCAAAGATAGTTTGAAACGTAGCTGCTGAGAACACAGCAACAAATTGTTCAGATATAATGATTCTGGAACTGAGTTAATAACTATCAAGCATTACTGGTTAAGAAGCAGAAAACCCAAGAAGTTTTCATAGTTGGAAAGGTCAGTTACATAGGGAGAGGCTGGTGAATGGAAATCAGGTTCTCTGCATTGTTAACAAGTTCAGGAACCACACGAAAACTCGTCCATCATCTCCAGCTACTGTATCTCCACATGGAGGTGAATATTCATGACTAGACTGAAAGGTTTTTGTCACCTATGTCTCCCTGTGCGTGCCTGTGAGGATTTAATTGTGTCAGTATGCATCACCCCAAGGACCAGCCAACAGGAGTGACATTAGATCATGTTCTACTGGGTGCTTCTGATTACACAGTTAAAACCCCTAAAAACAAAGGAAGCTGGGAAACAAAGAGGGGATGGAAACCTACAACTGGAAGAGGCAGAATGAAAATCTCAAGACTCACTAAAATATATTACAAAAAATGTTACTATAGTAATACTTCATCTTAAATATGAAGTAATTAGGGTTGAGAGATGGTCTTAGGGTTGGCCTACATCATGTACTATTATAAAGACAAAACTAAACCTAGTGTCCAAGTTTGCCTGTGCCCATGCTTAGAATTTTGTGCATCAAATAAAAATATGCTGTATTATAGCTTATAGTCATAGTTAAAATATTTTTATTTTAACCTAAGCTAAAATAAAGGTCAGAAAAGACAGTGTCAAAATCTGAGGCAGAGATTTCTTGGTCCAAAGACTCTGGATCATGAAATCCTAGGTGAATCCTCTTTCTTCACAGCATAAGGGGCCAGGTTCCTTATATTTCTTGGCATTAGTCTTTAGACTTGGCAAACAGATCAAGTGTGCTTCTATTAACAGTTATCTCCCTGATAAAAAATAACTAAATATCTTCCCACTTGTAAATTGTAAATTGGGACCTACAGTTCAAAAGAGAATTCCTGTCCTCTTAATCACTCTTGGTTTTTGTGATGTCTATTACTTTTACTACCCCTTTTCTGGTGATCTGAATTATTCCTTCTATTTCTTTGGCAGGGAGTTTTCTCTTCCTGATCATTCCTAGAATATGTTTTAGCCTTTGTTTTTAATTTTCTACTCTAGGTTTGGCAACTGTTTTTCCTTTTGTAGCTATCATTTAACAAAATAATACTATGCACTTCCAGACCTTCTCATGGAAAGAACATGCTTGTGATTAAAAGACAAACTAGTCCCTTCACTAGGTGTGATCAAAAATATGGAGAATGCCAAGCACCATTCAATAGAAAGGCAGATTTACAAGAACATTAGAGTATGTCTGATCCATATTATTCTCAAGAGCTGTTATTGTTCAGCTTCTGGCTCTTCCCCAAAGTCAAAATCATCATAAAATATAATTCAAGACATAGCAGCAAACATGCCAGCACAATTTAAGGTACACCCAAAAGAGGCCTTCCTGAATTGCTTGAGAAAGTGCAAGATCAATGGCATAAGTGCTTTCAAAGCCAATAGGAGTATCTTGAGGAGGGTTAGTGAAGGTATATCTGTTATTATATGCTTTTTAAACATTTCCTGTATTTATTGATCATATACACCTCAATGCCTGTTATCTTTTTCCAACAGTTGATAGTATGAATAATGTTATTCCCACTCCCATTCCTTTTCAGGCTTCTAAACAGAAGATTAATAAAGGCTTAATGCTGTCATTCAAGATATGTATGCTGTGTCTGTGTGTCAAGAAGTAGGGATACTATAACAAAACAGACACTGTCACTCTCCCATGGGCTTTACAGCCTGATTTCTACTGCATAAACAGACAATAAATAGAGAAACCAACTAAAAATTAATTTCAAATTGTAAGAGCTATGGAAAAAATGAGGCAAAATAACCTCATAGAAAAGACAGCTTTCCACTTCATCTGTGTTTGGTCCAGAACCTGGGTTCTGTCCTTCATGGCACGGTGCACTTTAATCTAAGAAATGGAGTTAAGCATGCACAAGTACATAACCATGTATGTAAGAGGGATGTGAGGCAATAAATATATCTGCTTTGACCAATTACCCAAAGTGCCATTTCACTACAGTTTTTCTGTATATGGTCACAAGAACTCCCTGCAGTTTGGTTTGCTTTTCTTTCATCGCAGTCAGGCGTCTTCTAAGGCCATTCTTCCAGACTGAAAGGAAATGGGCTCAAGACTCATGTGACACATTGAGGAAAACTCAGCACCTTCTCTGAAATAAAGTCCTTCTCCTGCTTTAATGTTGGCCTCATTTTATCTTGCTCTCCTGTGTCTGAAATAATCACATCATTTTGTTCTGAGATGGAGGGAGGGAAGGAGGGAGGAAGGAAGAGAAGATTAAAATTGGACACAAGTACATACAGCCTCTGGTTGGCTACCACCCTCCACCCAGAGGTCCTCCCACCACCACGTTTCCTGATTTTTTTTCTCCTAGGCTTCTTCCCTTCCCCAACTTCCTGTTTATTTCTGATGCAAAATATTTACATGCAAGGTTTTTTCTAGATAATACTATTGCTTTCTTAGTCATTTTCCCAAGGCCTCATCTTCTACAGCCTAAATGTTTTATCTAGGCACTTGTCTAAATTCATTTTGTTCTTTCTGTAAGAGACACTGTGCTGCCAGCTATTCAGACAGTGTTATTTTTCACCCTGCTACACTTATTTGGGCACCCAAATAGAGTGTCAAACATACAAAAAAATTCAGCAACAGAATCTGAAGTTAGTTTCTGTTTAAAGAGTGTAGGAAAACACAATCATCCCTGACTCATCCCAACATTCTGAAACTGAAGCTCTGTGTACGCCAGTGAAGAAGCTAATTAAAAGACTACCTCCCTCCACCTCCACTGCAGGTGTCAAAGCTCACCAGCAAACTGGGGAAGAAGCAAAGGGCAGGACAGATGACATTCACATCTTTGCACCTCTTAATTAGTATCATTTCATCCTTGTGCCTGGGGAGCAGCAGCAGTTGAAAACTGTCTACAGCCTGGCACTCGCATTCCAGTGCTACATCGGAAGGGAAAGCACGGCAGGCAGTGAATGGTTTCTTAGAAAGTACAGTCCTGCCATAGAATAGGCTGTTTCCTGCTCCCCTAATTTGTTAGATCCACATGGATAGTGAGCTTAGTAGCTATGGTTTTCGACACTATTTCACACTCCATACCATTCACTGGAAGTCACAAGAAACTATCTTTATTCTGCTTCCATCAAATAATACATTAGCAGACATCTAATCTGCATATGAACTAAGGCATAGCTTCAGGAATGATAAAGGCTACTTATAACACGGGTGGCTGGAAATATCATTTAGCTGCAGCCATCTGGAATAAGTTCATCATTAATAACATATGTCTCATTGTGTACCTCACTGCCTTTTAAAACACAGAGAAATCTGCAGCAATTCTTGAATGTGTTCAACACATTGTCCCAGGTACTTTGTTAAAATAGTTAAAAACACAGACTCAGGGATCAGATTGCCTAGGTGAAGGTTGTAATTTGCCAGAGAAAGGCTATGGGTCACTTACCTCAACCCAGCAGGCTTCATTTTCTCAGCAGCAATTATAGTATAACTGCGGTAACTACCACATCGAGTTGGCATGAATACAGGTATCATCCCTTGGGCAGTGTCAGCTACGTGGTGCTTTCAAGACCCTTAAAATAAAAATATCATCAGATAAATTTTACTGTTTAACTCTTTTGTTGGCTCTCCAGCAATTAGAACTTGTCTAAGCACCTTAGTGTTGGGGTTCTGCAAGCAAAGGGAAAATAAAGGGTCACACACAATAAGGGTCAGCAAAATGGCTGCCATCCGACCAGCCTAAGCAAGTAGCTTTTATTGAGATAAAGAACAAAGAAACTTAAATTGTGCATGCTTAGATTATATGACTTGTTTACTTCCTGACCTTACAGGACCTCATGTTTTTACCGTGGGGTGGGGGTGATGTTTCAAGGCCTGCACTTTTCCCATAACATTGTTGACCGGATGTGTCCGGTACAAAATGGAGTCAGTGTGTCCTCTACTCCTTAGTAGTGAAGGCCAGTGATGACATGACTCTCATCCACTGTGCTGTCACTGAAACACAATACTCTATATCTACAACCTACAAGAGGAGTGATTTAATTTGGCTCATGGTTTGGGGAGATTCATCGATAGTCAGCTAACCCTAAGGCAGAAGCACCACGGCAGAAGGGTGTGACAAACCAAAGCTGTTTAGTCATAGCATCCAAGGAACAGAGCAGAGGAATGATACCAGAGAGAAGCGGTCGAGGGACCATCCACCCGACTTACCTAGGAGTGTGCTCTCCTAATCTGCCAGGCATTTCTTAATCCAGTGAGGTTGACATATTGAGATTAACTTTCACAATGTGAAAGAATAAAAAAGTGCTGACTCATCACCAATACATATTTTATTTACGTTAGTACAGAGTTCTAACTTGGACGCAGATGTCCAAAAGAAAGTTAATTTTGTAGACTGCATAGGTATGGACCAGTAACAATGTCAGGTAGATGGAAAGTAAGCAAAAATGACAAGTGCCTATATAGTTTGCAGCCTGCCATTTGCTTTCTGTCCCCTTCCCTGGCTGGACAAGGAAAACAAAGCTTGACAATGGTGAAACTAACAGAGGGAAGGGACTCCGGGACACTGAATCACCACACAAGGCAAGTTGTCTGCTGATCAAGAACATCTTTTGTGAATAGTTGAATGCACAAGAAATAAGTGTAAATTATCATCTATTTGCTGTGTATATAGTATTTACAAAATTAGAGTGTAGTTGTTAAAGAAGTTTGACCTATTCTAATTACTGAAAGGATCCGTCTCCTATTATCTCTCAATTATGCATTCTTTCTAAACTTGCACTTTAAATTAATTAACACCAAAGTTATCTTTTAAAACACACCAGCATTATACTGCTAGCTTGTATATGGCTCACATGTTTCCTGTTTCATCAATTATAAAGAGTATGGTCAGCACCCATGTATGTGACAGATGTACTGGCTATGAAAATGAATCTCCACGTATAAGGCTTCCATGGATGGGGACCCAGGAATTGAAACCCACAGCACTGAGACCACATATCCCATAGTCTGTCCCAACAATACTGCAGGAGGAATGTACACTGAAGACATAGAATTCTGACCATCCTCTTTGACTCAAGGACTCTTCCATGGCCTTTTCTACCTTCCTTAGACTATATGAACATCTGGGACTCTTCCAACTGAAGCATTTTCCCTAATAAAACCCTTGCACATATAATTTTGTTTTTATGACTGCATCTTAGAGAAACAGATTTAAACACAAAGTATTTAAGTAAATATTTTGTGCACATTTTATAATTCTCGGGCCTTCTAAGTACTAATAATGTATGACTCTCTAGAATGAGGCTTGGGGATACTGAATACTGGCTTTCCATCATCTCACTCCTTCACCTTCTTCCTTGATGAGCTCCTTTCCATCTATACAACTCAACTTAGCTATCAATACTTTGTTTTTTGGGCATACAGAGGATTAAACTATTTTTCCTCTGGAAAAATTCTTCTTGTTTGCTTTTTTTATGACTGTCTTTCCTGTGGGAACCTTAGTGTGAGGTTCTATATATTTTGACATTTGCATAACAGTGTTATTGCAGATTCCTAGAGTAAACTTAATAATTAGATTCAATTGAATCATGTTGAGTTTGGCTAAATGGATTCATAATGAGCTTGTGTAACTACATGTGGTAAAATGTATTTTTGGTGGGTGAACTTAACTCAAGGAACAGAATTTTTAAATTTAAATTTCAAAAAGGCATTGATATTTTAATAAATGTCAAATTGCGAGGCAAGTTTCCAAATCAGTACTTGAAGAATTTATAAAAGAATTATGAGAAAGAGTTCTGTAACTCTTGGACTTCTCAGACAGATCAAGAAGCATAGTAGAGAAAGATTTGCAATGAGATTCCTTTACAAAGAATTGTCCTTCTACTCCAGGCATACTGTCTCCTGGGGAAGGATAAATAGTGCCACTGCCTGGTGAAAGAATTTTCTATGATGCTATTTGGAAAAGTTAATATTCAGTGTTTTCTAGGCAGAGAATTAGCTCTCTGACATTTTTCCATCATCTCTGCTCCCTAGGGAAATTCATTAACTGAGAACCAATTAACTAGCATTTTAGAGGTACCAGTGGGCGGGATTGTAATGGACTCACAATAGGGTGGCAGGGAGCATGTATGAATTCTCCTGTGATCAAGAATAGGGATGATCTGAGGAAGAGAAGCAAGACATAGAGCGATTTCTTTCCAACCAGATTTCTTCCAGGATCAGAATCTCCAGTAGCAAAGATAGGGAGGCCAACACTCCAGTTCCTGACAAAACCTAAGGAAGAGGTCCCATAAAACTCTCTGTACTAGAGATGTGGTTACCCAAGTCAAGGCAAATTTGAAAGAGAAGAAGCAAAGCAAAATCTCCAATAAGTTAGTGAATTGACAATACTTCCAACATTTTCTTACTTCAAGAGTTCCAAACCCTGCTGATAATGATGGCAGTTGAAGAAAGAACAACCTTGTTCTCTTTAATTGTTCCTACCTTCTTTCTTCATATCCCACTCCCCACCCCTGGAATCCCAGATAGCAGTGGATGAGGGAGAAAGAAAAGCTCCAGGCAATGAACATAGGACAATTTACCACTTTCACAGACTTGCTAATTGACTAAATCAAAGCATGGAATATAAAAAGAATTTCTACTAAATTCTGTTCAGGGTTTTAAATATCTTTGTTTCAACTCTTTAGTTATAAAGCATGCAAATAAAATTCATGCTTACCTGTCTGTTAAAGTTAACAGAAGGATCAGAGACTTGCCAAAGTTTTCATTTGGAAGAGAAACTACCTTCTTCCTCTAAATGAATTTTTAAAAGTTGGTGGGAAATGAAAATAAACTTGTGTTTTGATTTATTAACTTAGATTTCACAAGTTTTGCATATTTCATTTATCAATTTTATCACTAGGATCATTGAGATAATCACAACAGTAGACAGTGGAGAAACAAGTTTCCCAGTGGGCATACCTTCCAGTGTGAAACAAAGGCTATCATTGTATGATAGCTATCACCACACTTGTAGACTGGTTAGGAATGCAAACTTCTTGGTCCCACTTTATGCCTACTGAATCAGAAGCCCCCAGAGACTTCCATTTCCTTACAGTCTATGTTTAACAAGTCTACCAGGTGATAATGATCCAGTGAAAGTTTAAGAACCAGACATGTAGGATATTCCAGAATATTAGAATAAGCCTGTATACTAAAAACCTAAAACACTATAATTTTAGCTTTAAAAAAATTCAGGAAGCAAGCAGAACACTTATATGATCTAGGAAATCTTTATACACAAATAGTGCTCATGTGGGCACTACCACTAAACAGAGGAATATAGGCAGACAGTCATGCAAAAAGTTACACTAGCTTCCTCTGACAAGAGTTTTATGTGAAAATAAGCAGTTGGAAATAAGACTAGTAAAATGCATTCATATAGGTCACCTAAATATCATGACCGTGACTATGCTGCATGTACAATTGCTTTTCAAATTTAGTTAACTATGAACAGGAATTTATGGGATACAATGAAAGCATTCCTAAAAGGGAAATTTATAGCAGTGAATGCTCATATCAGGAAAACACAGCAAGTGCAAATAAAAAACCTAACAGTGAACCTCAAACATCTAGAAAAATGTATTCTCTAGATTTGTGAAATGTGCTAATGGTATTTTGATTGGAATTACATTAAATCTGTATAACAATTTTGGGAGTATGGGCAATTTTCACAATGTTGGTTCTTCCTACCCATGAGAAAGAGATATCATTCCATATACTGAATACCTCATCATTTTTTTAGAGTACTATAATTTTCAATTTATAAATCATTCTCTTCCTTTGTTAGATTGAGTCCTAAGTATTTCATTCTTTTTGATGTTATTGTGAAGGGTATGACTTCCTTAATTTCTCTTTCAGTGAGTTTGTTCTTTGTGCACGGGAATGCTATTGACTTTTTATTATTGACCTTATACTGAGGAGCACTGCTGAATTTGCTGATTAGGTCTGGAAGTCAGCATACCTTATATACCTAGAGAAAACATTCCTAAAATTCATATGGAATCACAAGAGACTTAGAATAGCAAAGGCAATCCTGGGCAACAAAGCAAGGCAGGAGGCATCACAATCCTAGACTTCAAAGTATACTACAAAGCTGCTATAATAAAGTCAGCATGACACTGACAAGAAAACAGACCTGAGGTTCAACAAAACAGAACAGAAAGTATAGACACAACTACAAACAACATTCAATCACCTTATCTTTGACAAAGGAACCAAATATTTTCACTGGAAGAAAATAAGTGGTGCTGGATAAACTGGCTTTCCACATTCTGAAAACTAAAACTAGACATATGCTTATCACCATACACTAAATTAAAGTCAAAATGAATCAAAGATATAAATATTCAGACAGAGACACTAAACTTACTGGAAGACAAAGGAGATAGAAATCTCAAGAACATAGAGGTAGGTAGAGAGCGCATGAACAAAAACCAAACTGCACAGCAAGTACCTCAAAAAATCAACAACTGAGATCTCATCTTATTAAAAAGTTTTTGCACTTCAAAAGAAATCTCCAACAAAATGAAAAGAAAATTCAGATTGGGGAAAAAAATCTTTGACAACTGTCCCTCAGACAAAGGCTTCAGTTGAGAATTGAAAAAAATCAGGCTTCCAAATTTAAAGACCCAATACAAAAATGGGCATCTGAGATGAACATACACTTCTCAGATGAAGAAATACAAATGTCAAATAAATATATGAAAACATGTTCAACATCATTGTTCATTCAAGAAATGCAAATTAAAATTACACTGAGATATCATCTCACTTCAGAAAGAGTGGCCAAGATAGAAAACACTACCAACAAGTGTTGGAGAGGCTGTGGGGAAAAAGGAACTCTTCTGCACTGTTGGTGGGAGTGTAGACTGGTGCAGCCACTGTGGAGGTCAGTCTGGAGATTCTGCAAAAAGCTGGGTCTGGAGGTCCCATTTGACCCAGCTAGTCCACTTCTAGGCATATTCCCAGAAGATCTGAAAACCTCACACCACAGTGATATATGTACACCCATGTTTAGAGCAGCACAATTTGTAATATCCAAATCTTGGAAACAACCTAAGTGCCCATCAACTGAGGAATGGATAAAAAAGTTGTAGTATTTCTATACAATGGAGTACTACTCAGCTATAAAGAATGACCACATTGAGATATTTATAAATAAATGGACACAACTTGAGACCATACTCATAAGCGAAATAAACCAAACTCACATGTGTAAATACTGTATAGTCTCCTTTGTATGAAGGTTGGTAAGTGTATATAAAATTTTATAGTAATCATGATTTCCCATTTCATTGCTTTGAAGCCTTTCAATGTTTTCATTCATCCATTGGAATGGTTTTAATCTGTTTTGTTTGACTTTATTATGCATAATGGTATGAACAGCAGTTTTGAAGAAAACAAAACATTATGGCAGCCATTGCTGATTTAATATCATCTTCCTTAGAAGTACTACATTGCTTCTACTCTGCTATTACCATCGGTTCTATCATGTTGTGTCTTATTGGGATTTTAATATATGTGATAGTATAAACAAATCTTTTTATTCAAAATGAGATATTATAGTAGCCATTGATCATAGTTATTCAGTTCACGAATGTCCTGTAATTCTTTCATTCTCTTGAATGGTTTTAAACTACTGTGTTATGTTTGATATTATTGTATTTGAAACTATGCTCAACTACAGCAGAGAAAGATATATTTTGATAGCTACTGTTAATATATATGAATTACCAATGCTGAATAAATATCAATAAATAAATCAATATCAATGAATTAATTCAAAAATGTAACTAAAAACATACCAACAAGGAAAGCCCAGGCCCTGACAGATTTGCTGCTGAATTCTATAAGAAATTAGAAAAGACCTAACACCACTACTTCTCAAGATCTTTAATTAAATTGAAAGGGAAGCAAGACTCCCAAATTCATTCCTGGAAGCAAGCATTACCCTGATACCAAAACCAGAGAAGGACCCAACCAAAAAAAAAATTATAGGCAAGTCACCCTAATGAACAAAATGCAAAATCCTCCATAAGATACTTGCAAAGAGAATGCAGCAAACCATCTAGAGGATTATACATCATAACCAAGTGAATTTCATCCCAGGGATGCAGGGATGGTTAAACATACATAAATTAATAAATTTAATATACCATATTAACAGAGCCAGGGACAAAAATTGTATGATCATCTCAATAGATGCAGAAAAAAGGTTTTGACAAAGTACAACACCCAGTCATGATTTTAAAAAAAACTACAGAAAATTGGAATAGATTGTCTTTATCTCAATCTGATAAAAGCCATCTATGACAAACCAACAGCCAGCATCATACTACATGAACAAAAACTGAAAATTTTCTCTCTAAAATCAGTAACAAGACAAGGATGACCACTGTCTCCACTCTTATTCAACTTAACCCTGGAAATGTTAGCCAGATCAATTAGATAAGAGAAAGAAATAAAAGGAATCACAATAGGAAAGGAAAAAGGTAAATTACCACTATTTGCATATGACATTATTCTATACATAGAAGACCAAAATAATTCCACCAGAAGACTACTACAGTTAATAAGCAAATTCAGTAACATAACTGAATACCAATTTAACACTCAAAACTCAACAGTAGCCCTGTATACACATAACAAACTCACTGAGAGAGAAATTAGGGAAACATCACCTTTCATAATAGCATCCAAAAAAATGAAATACCTAGGAATCAATCTAACAAAGAGTGCAAAAGATCTCTACACTAAAAGTATAATACTCTGAAAAAGAAGATTGAAAAGAATATCAGAAAATGGAAAGATATGCCTTGTTCTTGGGAAGGAAGAATCAATATAGTGAAAATGGCCATACTTCAAAACCTGTTATACAGTTTTAATGCAATTCCAATCAAATTTGAATAGCATGTCTTATGGAATTAGAAGAAACAGTTCTAAAGTTTCTTTGGAATCAGAAGAGACCTAGAATAGCAAAAGCAGTTCTGGGCAACAAAGGCAAGTTGCAGGCATCACAATCCCTGACTTGAAATTATACTATAAAGCTACTGTTATAAAAACATGTGGTCCTGGCAAAAATAGACCTTAAGATCAATGGAACGTATTAGAAGATGCAGAAACAACTCAGACACACTCAGTCACCTTATCTTTGACAAAGGTGCCAAACATATTCTCTGAAAGAAGCCTCTTTAATAAATGGTGCTGGAAAAACTGGCTCTGCATATACCAAAGATTAAAATTGGAACCATATCTTTCACCATGCACTAAATTTGAAATGGATCAAAGCAGCTCTAAATATTACAACAGAAATTTTCTGGAAGATAGAACATGTAAACTCTAGAAGACACTGGTATAGGCAAAGACTTTATGAATAAAAACATGATAACACAGGAACTATCACAAAGAAACAACAATTGGAATCTCATCTTACTAAAAATCTTCTTTTGGGAAAAATAATGTTTGCCAGCTGTTTTCAAACAGAGGATTTCTCTGGAGAACATATAAAGAACTCAAAATATCAGACCTCCCAAATTTAAAGACTCAACCCAAAAATGGGCAACTGAGATGAATGCACACTTCTCAGATGAAGAAATACAAATGGCAAATAAATATATGAAAAATGTTTGACATCATTGGTCTTTGAAGAGATGCAAATTAAAACAATATTTAGATTCTACCTCACATATGAAAGAATGACTTTTATCAAGAAATCAATAAATGCTGGTGGGGATGAGGGGAAAAAGAACCTTTCTTCACTATTGGTGGGAGTATAGACTAGTGTAAGCACTGCAGAAATCAGTGTGGATATTCCTTAAAAAAACTAGAATTGGAGATCCCATTGAGGATCAACTATTCCCCTTCTGAGTATCTTCCCAGAATTAAAACAGTGTATCATAGTGATATATGTGCACTTATGTTTATAGCAGCACAATTGTAATAGCTAAAGTTTGGAAACAAGTCAAATGCCCATCAATTGAGGAATGGATGAATAAATGTATTTTCATACAATGATGTACTACTCCGTCATAAAGAAGGATAAAGAGGAGACTTTTATACATAAATGGATGCAACTTGAGACCATACTCATAAGTGAAATAAATGAGATGCACATGTGTAAACAGTGTATTTTCTCTCTAGAATGAGAAGCTGAAAGAGCAAATAATATCAAAAATATACAATAGATACTATAAAATGGGAAGAAACTTCAAAAGGAAAGGGAAATTAGGATGGGGAATGGAGAAAAGAAGGAAGGAAAAATGAAAAAATATATATATGGTAGGTAATATAGTTATACTACTAATTTCTCTTAATTCATTGAAAAGAAAAGTTTGTGCTAATATTGTCTGGACAATTAAATGTCAATATCTTATACTCTGAATAACTAATTTAAAGATAATACACAATGTATTAACCATTGTTCTCCTACTATCTTATTTTGAAATTTTAATGTTTCTCTTTAAAATAAAATAAAGTAAAATTTGGTTAAATTCTTCACTAGACACCTCAGAGTCCAAGTAATTCTCAGATTACTTATAGTTGTGATATTTACTAAATGAACTGAAAGTTTATGAATTGTTACAGTTATAACATGTATGAGTAACATAATTGTTCCTCTCTCTCTCTCTCACACACACACACACATACCACACACATGCACATATATCTACTTATCAAAAACTGCACCACTGTACAAAGAAGACCAAAACTCTGACTACAGAATCATTGATGAACAAGAAGTCAAGATACCTGAGATTTTTAAATAGCATGTCTGCACAATATTATTTATCTTTTCAACCCACACTTGTTGGATACCTAGCTATTTGACTGGCATCATAACTTTAATAACATGCAATAGCCATTTTTATATATCAGTCTCACCATGAATATAGGGAGTTTTTCAATTAATCTTTATGATATTTTATTGTAGGAATGCTATTAATATTCTCATTTGAGAGGAAATTGACATTAATTAACACCACAAACCACCTATCTGGAAAGTTGTAGAGCCAACTTTTCAGTTCAGACAGGATATCATCTGTTCTTTTAACCATCGTGCAATATTACTTCATATTTCTGAGAGTATTTAAGATATTACTATGAATTATTTTTAGATTTAAAATTTTATTGAAATTCAAGTTTAGAATTTAACAATTTGGTAAAATATTATTTCAAATATTTTCTAATCAGTATTTTCACTTGCTTTACATAATCCCTAAGTTTTAAGAACTGATACTCTAATTTTCCATGACTTTTCAATTGTAAACTTGTTAAAATATTGGATACTTCTCCAATTGTTTTCATCTCAATTTTAAACATTTAAAAAGTCAGTTCAAATATTGAAATGTGAAATATTAAGATGTGAATACTGTTGGTAGCCATAACATAGAAAAAATGCATAATCGTAACTGCTTAAAACTCATTAAAATGTATTTTAGTGATGTAATATAAAATTTTAACAGAACCATATGAACTTTTTAATTTGCTATCTAAAGTCTATAAAGTCTGGGCTCTACTACTTACTGCTTGTACAAAGTGGGCATGAAAGTTTTCTCCTCTGGTTTTTAGGGATATTTTGAAGATTATAGAAGGTATTCACAGAACCTGAAACATCAGAAATCCATAAAATCCTCAAAACACTTAGAAGTGTTACAAGAACTCCACCATCACCACCAGTCAGTTGTAACTAGATCAAGAAGGACTATGAAATCTCAGTGTTGAAGACAGTCATCCTACATCTCTCCATCTTGGCAACTACTCAGTTGAACAGTCCTTCTTGTAGAAAATGTGGCATTGTATAGTTAACGTTGACAAAAACTCTAGTGACATGTCCCCATTACATGTAAGTAGTTGTCAAAGTCAGGAGCTATAAGCCACTAGTGACCAGCTCAGACATTCATCCAAGATTTGCAATGGAAACTTGTTGACACTATTAAATCTCCACTGAAGTGAGATTAATATCATCCTGACTACATCCTAGATGAAAAATTAAATCACAGAAAGGTTAACTGCTCGCTCTTGTCACATACTGGCAGACTTGAGATTCAAACTGAGTTTACTCTGAGTGCAAAAGTCTATACTATGTAAAAGTCTACACTACTATGCAAAAGTCTATACTACAAAAGTCAGCATGTTATGCTGACTGCCTGTATAACTGCACATGGATTAAACACCATTTTAGAAATACACAGCCTTCTGCTTTTTACCACAAAGAATTACTAACTATAAAGATGAATATCACCTTAAGTTTCCTCTATAAGTCGCATTATAGTGAAAAATAAATTCCCTTTTATGGGGCAACAGACTGTTCACACATATGGGGCTACATTAGTGTTCCTCATTTATAATAATCACTTTTATGTCTGGCTTTTTCTGAGTGACACATAAGTTACTGCTATTATCTGCTAAAACTAAAAAGTATTCATAGAAATAAATACAAATTAAACTCTAACATTATATCCTTGAAAATGTTCCCTGTTTATCAAAATAGATTCACGTACACTTTAGAAGTCATAAACAAATGAGAATATCAACTTGAAACTTTATACTGAGGATAATATTTGACTGATATTTTATAGTAACAGAACACCACTCAGTAAGTTATTTAATGCCTTCCCAGTACTAACTAAAGCCATCTCATATGCCACTGAGGAGCACGTCATGTGTCCCCGGTGGTAGTTCTACCATACTTCAGCAAATAGTGAACTAAAAAATTTACAGGTTCCTTTCTGGTTCTTCAGTTTTATTGAAGAATTTTCTACTCTTACATTTGACAACCCAGCCATTTAGGTAGCAGTCAACAATGTGTGGGTGTGTTATAAATATTGGTAATGGATAAATAGCACACATTTTACTTCCATTTGAAGGTGTGCTAATGAGCCTAAAACAAGAAAGCAAATTGTCTAACTTGCTTGTGGCATTAACAGTTCTCTGAATCTGAATATGTCTCTGGTGGCTAGGAACAAACACTATGGAGGAAAAAATAAATCTGCCCGCCAAAACAGAACACAGTTCACATCAATTCAAAACAGTGGGAGGAGATCGTCTGGACTATTCTCTAACTATAAAGTACACTATCAATTCACATCTGGAGTTTATCTCCAATTGCCTTTCAAATGTTACTTTCAGCCTCCTTAAAATATTTTATTTATGTAAAAAAGACAGAATATTTCACAGACAAAAAAAGAAGTTGTCAAGAAAGAGAATGAACATAGCTGCTTGTACCCTGCTAACTTTCCCAAACTGCAAGCATTAAAGCAGTGAACAATGGATGGGGAAAAATAATTCATGACCAATCATACTACTTGGGAACAATCCTTAGGAACTACTCTCTGCTGATTGGCCTCACTATAGGCAGGCAAAAGTTTGCAGCTCTGCAAATACTGGTGGTTTTCAAATGAAAATCTCTCTTCTACTTTAAATTACCCTCTTGGGAAATTTCATTTGAAAAATTCATTAGATATAATTATCACCTCCATAAATTTTACTGTCCCTTTCATACACTTGAGAGTCAGTGGACAGAAAGCATAAATGATTTAGGAAAGCATGTGACAAGATCTCACGCTTAGCTTTAAATTATATCAGAAGATACCATGCCAAGGAAAGAGAAGATGCTAACAGGAAGGTTATGGGGAAAATTCTTGAAAGGCAGTCTCCCAGTCCAGTGGAACTGTGGAACTGGCTTAAAAACTGAAGATGTATTGCATCAGTTAGATGCTGCTATGTAACAAATCAGTGGATTAGAATAATTTTTAAAATATTTCTTATTTAAATTGGCTGAGTTGACTGATCTAAACTGGGTTTATGTGGGAGTATCTTTCTACCATGTCTCTCTCTTCCACACCTGGGACCAGCAAGCTAGCCTGAGCACAGCCTTCTAAAGGTTATGGAAAAAAGATTTAGAAGTGTGGACCTAATTGTACAAAAAGGTTTTTTAAAGCCTCTACTTAAATCAGTTCTGTCAACTTACACTGCAAAGGAAATTACATTGCTGAACCCAGAATCAAAGAACAAGAAAACAAACTTCCTTTCTTAGTGATGAGAATGGCCTTTGTTTTTGTTTGTTTGTTTTGGTTTTGTTTTATTTTGTTTTGTTTTTCCTTTGTACGAGGAATTGAACTCAAGACGTTGTGCTTGCCTGACAGAAGCTATGCCACTGAGCTATATCCCCTGCCCTTAATAGTGAGAACGACAAGGCTACATGACAAAGAACATGATGGACATAAGATAGCTCTGGTCCTTGAGAGAAAGTTTGGGGTCATGATTTCAATCTGTCCCAAGATGCCATTAATAAACCAACTCACCCTAAATAATCCACCTCATGAAATGAGTACCTGTTGTAAAACATTTGCAGTCATCAAAGATCCTCTCAGCTGAAGTTTCTTAGAAAGCCAGAAAATAAATCAGATATGAAAATGACTTTAACTCTAGGAAGCTAGAATCTAGTCCCAAAACACTTTCAAGAATAGCTCCGTTTAGCAAATGTGAGTTTTCTGCAGAATATGACATCAAAAGAACTAACATTAGAGAAGTACCTCATATATGCCAACACTCTCCTTTTTATTTCATTTTAAATATTCTTAGGTGTTGTAGTCAGAGGTTGTGAGGAGAACAATTAGAATCAGGACACAGAATTTATAATATTTTTTGATGGTCACCAAGAGTTAAACACAGAAAGTGTGGGAAATCCATCCACAACACTAAAGACTCAGAATATTCAGCCAAGGGCCTGATTCCCACAGCAATGTCCTGCATGAGTCCAGATGAAAACGTAGAGCCCATGACAGTGCCTCCCACGAGTCCAGCTGGAGGTCTAGAGCCCACAAGAAGGACTCACGCCAGTCTCTTTTATCATTCTGTGCTAGGAAGGCCCAAAAGTCAGCACTGGAAGCTAGAAAATCTATGCCAGTAGGGTGAAGGAGCTCTACTAGTAGGTTGAGGGTTCTACATTGGAGCTGAGAAGTCATGCTCATAATAAAGACCAGGGCTGTCCTGAAAAGCACCACAGCCATCCTCAGCAACATGGAGGTCCCAAGCTCCTCGACAATAAGAACAGTCAAGTATATGCCAGAAAACCAGCATGATGAGTTTCTCCTGGAGATTAAGCGGCACACATCTTCTCCTCCAGAGCCAGGAAGTGATGTTTGATGTAAGGACCAGAGCTCCCTCAAGGTGAACCACCAGCCACTCCCAAGAACAAGGTCCCGAGCTCCTCCAACAACAGTTGTCGAATTCACACTGGGGAGGCTAGTCACCCCGAACTCCTCCAGGAGAAGCAATGGCTCAAACAGCAACACTTAGAGAAACCCACAATGCCCAGCTCGTCTTCTCTATATCTCTTTATGCTGGCAACTTTCCTCAGGTGGGCCATCTATACCCAGCACCATGCTGATTTAATTCAGCTGGTGTTAAATTGACCACCAGTTTTTAATTCATAACAATCCACCTATGGTCAACTTAATAACCACACACATTTCCTTAAACTGTAGTCTTTAATGGCAGATTTGTGGAAATTGACATATCCTGGTCTATGCATATTACATTAATACAAAAATTACATATATACAATTCTCTTTACACTTATTCCTGCACCAAAAACAAAATATTCAAAGGGTGACCAAGGTTCAACATTAAAACACAATACTTTGATTAATTAATCTGGTTACAAACATAAAAACAACCCTAAAATCAAACTAAAAGAACAATTACAATCACAGTTCTTGCTTCCCATTAACTTTTAATGTGGCATGGCAAGACTAAAATATGAGGATCTCCTGCCATTCAAATATACTCTTATCTTCAGGTGAAAGGCTTCAGTTCATTTTTCCACTGCTCTGTTCTTCTAAACTATGTTTTTCTGTTTTATCTTTGCAACCCACAGTTCCACTAGAGCCTTCTTTCTGGCCAAATGTTTTAAATCACTCTACTGGCTCTTTGCTCTAAATTTCCAACATAGATCTGGTCAAAAGCTCTCAGAAGTAACTGCTACCATCCCAACAGTACACTGCACTGAAATTTTTCTGCCACCCAGGTAGTATCTCTAAATACAAGCAGAATGAAGACCAACTTTCAACCGAAACACAGTATACTACCTGGACTCCAGCAGCCATTGCAGTCCTTCCTAACAGAAGCTTCCCAAGCTTCATCTAAACTGGCAGCATTTCCATCAGAACTCAGATTTTCCAGGTTCTGATCAGAGTATCCAAAATAGTTCACAGCACACAGGGGCTGTCTTTTGGCCAGTCTTTCAAAAACTTTCCAAATTAATTTGAAAGGCTTTTAAGTCACATGGCCAGGCAAAAACACATCAGTGACCCCACTCTCTCAGTACCAATTTCTGGTGTAGTCAGAGGTTGTGAGAGCAATTAGAATCAGGACACAGAATTTATAATATTATTTTATGATTGACACCCAGAGTTAAACACAGAAAGTATGGGAAATTGTCCAGAATACTAAAGACTCAGAATATTCATCCAAGGTCCTGGATCCCACAGCAACGTCCTGCATGAGTCCACATAAAAACCTAGAGCCCATGACACTGCCTCCTGTGCAGGTCAACTGCAGGTCTAGAGCCCACAATGAGGACTCACACCAGTCTGTTTTATGGATCCAAACCTGGAAGGCCCAAAGGTAATTGGTGGAAGCTAGAAAGTCTATGCCAGCAGGGTGAAGGAGCTGTGCTGGTAGATTGAGGGTTCTACGCTGGAGCCAAGGGGTCATGCTCAAAATAAAAACCAGAGCTGCCCCAAAAAGCACCACAGCCATGATCAGTAACACGGAGGTCCTGAGCTCCTCTGGCAATAAGAACAGTAGAGTACATGCCAGAAAGCCAGCATGACCAGTTTCTCCTGGAGATTAAGTGGCACACACCTTCCCCTCTAGAGCCAGGAAATGATGCTTGATGTAAGGAGCAGAGCTCCCCAAAGTGAACCACAGCTGCTCTCACCAACAAGGTCCTGAGCTCCTACAATGACAGTGGTCAAGTTCACTCTGGGGAAGCTAGTCATGACGAGCTCCCCCAGGAGAACCAACAGCTCAGACAACACCAGAGAAATTCACAACGCCTCACTCTTCTTCTCCAAGTTTTTTTTATGCTGGCAACCTTCCTCAGGTGGAACATCTATGCTCAGCACCATACTGATTTAATTCAGCTGGCATTAAGCTGATCCTGTTTTTAATCCATAACAATAGATCCATCAGGTTGCATCACTCCTCATTTTACAGATAACTAAATGAGTCTAAAGTTCATTAAATAATTTACCCAAGTATTCAGTCTTAGGAATTAGAGATAGGAAAATGTCTAAATCCATTTGTCCAAAAAGCCTCTTTGACCTTCACAGTACTACAATGACTTAAACTTATGGCCAGTTTACATGTGTCTGAACAGACTATATTTAAATAGCCAGGTATTTAAACACTCACAGCTTCTATTTGGTAAGCTATAATTCCAGCTACTGTTATTTGGAGACAGGGTTCTTCCTCCAAAAGGCACACACATTTGTTTAAGACATATATTCTAAGTATTACTTATATTTCATCATCAAGGCACTTTTAACACACATCTCTAAATATGTTTAAGTGGTATGTTAAGCTTTCACAGGATAGTAATCTAAGTAAGTAGGAAATTTAAAATTAAAAAATTTAAGTTAACTTCATAGTATTCTGTACATTCATTTAAACAGTAGATATGATGTGTGCTGTAGATATATTTATTATATGTTATACATTATATGTTATAATTGTGTTACCTATTATAGATTATAGGTTATAATACTTAAAATCTTTGTTATAGTTTCACTGAGGATTAAACAATAAAACATACTTAAAATTTTAACATGGTGCCTAGAACACCATATTAAGTAAATTATAGCTATGTATGCAAAGTACCTGGTTATCACATAAGGAGCTCTTCCTCTAAGTATTATTTCAGAGACTAAAACTAAAATGCTCAAAAGCAGATCAAAATGCTTCCAGAAACCATCTCGTTGACTCAGATATTCAAATGATCCTGCTTTCCTTTAGTACTGGATAAGACCAAAAGAACATCTAGAAAAGCCATCCAGAGATTTGGGTCATACAGATGGACTGAAAAACATGAAGTAGAACATGACATCTCACATTGTGAGGGCACAATTTTATGATCAGTGAAATCATAGTTAAAAAATAACAACTTACAGACATGTTACAGCAAGTTAAAGTCAGATAGCAGCATCTGCCTATGTACCTGCTGCCTGTCACATAAACACCATGCTGGATTCTGTCAGCCTTGACTTTCTGGGCCCAGCTGCTTTTCTTGTGATAACAAGCTGGCCAATTTGACTATTCTTAGCTTATGTTTCCCTTGATTAAGAAAATATACTGCTTCTAACTGGCTTCAAGGACTTTGGCTGGAGTGAAGTAACCCAGTCAAAGATAGTTTTAAACTCTGCTTACTCTGTTTGAACTCTCTCACCTTGTCCCCAGGATGTCTGTTATGATAAACAATTCCATTTAAGCAAATGTATTTAGAGTTAGTTTTCCTGACAATATGTGACTTAATTCAATCCATGTAACCAATCACTTAATGTCTTGTACTTTCTGCTTGTAAAATATACTTAAACTGGATTCAAAGCTGGCTCTTTGCTAGTGATTTGAACTCCATTCCACTAGCTCACTAGCATAATTAGCAGTTGCCTTCTAGATCCCTAGGTACAGAGAGTCTTCCATTCGGTTTGATACTGGTATTTATGTTAACATGAGATTCACAAATAGCCCCATTAAACCTAATTCAAGTGTGAACTAGGCAGATCCTAGTCTAAATTTTCAATTCTAGCACCTATAGAAGAATAAACTTTCCACACAATTTCAACGTCAAGTTTTTTCTTGGCTTCCTCTTTTTCCTGTGTACCTATATGACTATTCACACTTTTCTTCTTCCTAATGACCTCATTCAACTCAGAGCAGCATAGCTAGTGATTTGTGGTACACAGGCATCAACTGTCAGCAAGAATTTCCTGAGTACTTTACTGAGACTTTACTGTTCTTCTTTCAATACAGGTAAATTTCATTCCATTTGCTAAGAATTGCAACTTTCACTTTCTCAAGAAAGCTAGTTGATACCTTGTACCAATTTAGACGTAAGTAACAAGTAGATAGTGCTGTGTGAGACAAAATGAAGAGAACAGCAGATTCAGATAAATGACCACATACTTTAATAAAGCATTCTCCTCCTTAAGAAAGAGGAAAGGAGGAAGGAGGCTCCTTTTTATTCCAAGAAAAAAGGATAAATATCCAGTAATACAAAGGAGAAAAATATGTGGACAATACTATCAGGCTTGTATACACCCCAAATCATGTAATGTACAGCTAGAAAAACTCCATTACTTTGGCACAGAATAAGTGATTAGTCAGTAAGATGAGAATATCAGATACAGACAATTCCTTAGAAAGAGCAACGAATTTCTATGGATGCTACAGCAATATCAAAACTTTCATAGAAAGTTAAGAAAGTTAAGGTGGCAGCACCTTAACTGTATGCATGTTGTCAGGTGCAAGGGCCTCTTCCATCCTTGTCAAGGGGAGTGCTAACAACACAAAGGCACTCTCCTTCACACTTCTGCCTCATCTCCTATCTCCTGGAATGAAAAACAAGTGAACACAGACATTCCTCTGAAGATGCTCACTGCATAAAAATGCCAATCTTGACATTCCTCTGAATGATGCTCTGAAAAAAGCAGTATTCCTTGAGAAAACAGATTTGGGATGTAGCTGTACTAGTCAGTATTATGTTGAACAATATGTAATTACAAATGTAATTGATGATTTATTTTTCTCATGTAATAAAAAATTCAAAAATTGTCAGAGCAAAATCGCTACAATTATTTCACAATTATATTAAAGATTTGGTTTCTTTATTTTGACATTAGTCTTGGCTTTCATGCATGTTTTTGTCATATGGCTGCCAATGCTTTTATTATCACCTTCTCATTCCAGGTAAGAAGAAGAAGGAAGCCAGGATACCAAAATCAACATTCAAACATCAGTTGATATTCTATGCACCAAGAATGAACTAGCCAAAAAAGAAATCAGGGAAAAAGTCCATTCACAATAACTTCAAAAAACAAATACTCAGCAATCAACCTAGTCAAAAAAATTAAAGACTTCTACAGTGAAAATTACAGAATATTAAAGAGAGACATTGAAAAAGATACTAGAAAATGGAAAGACCTCTCACGTTTTAGGTCAGCAGAATTAATATTGTTAAAATGGTTATATTACCAAAAGTGAGTTAGAGATTCAAAGTAAACCCTATGAAAATACCAGTGAAATTTTTCACAGAACTAAAAGAATTTCTAAAATTCACTTAAAAACACAAAAGACCTAAACCTAAGCAATGCACCAAGGATAGAAGCAACACAATGGCCAATTTCAAATAATACTACCAAGTGATAGTAACCAAAACAGCATGGTTCTGACATAAAAGTAGATACATAGATCCACAGAATAGATTAGAAGATACAGGGAAAAAAGACATGAAACAATAGCCATCTAATTTTTGAAAACGGGACCAATAATATACACTGGAGAAAGACAACCTCTGGAACAAATTGTGCTGGAAAAACAGAATATCCTTTCATAATAGACTGATGTTAGATCCCAGTTTCTCATGCTGTACAAAAATCAGTTCAAAATGAATAAAGAGCTATGTATAAGATTGAACACTTTGAAACTGCTGGGAGATAACATAAGGAAAACATTTGAATCCATAGGCACAGGCAAAGACTTCCTGAATATTTCCTTTCAAAAGCACAGGAAATAATACCAAGATTCAAAAATGGTACTACATCAAATCAAAAGGTTTCTGCACAGAAACAAAAAACAACTATGAGTGAAGAGGCAGCCTACAGAAAAAAATAAAGTCTTTGCTGGTTATCCTTCTGGTGAAGAATCAACATCTAGAATATATATAATAACTCAAAAACATGAAAAATTACGTAGCTCAACAATAAACATTTAAGTGAATTGAACAGACATTTCTCAAGAGAAGTACAAATGGCCAATAAGCATATAAAAAACTGTTCATTGTAGGCCATTAGAAAAATATAAATTAAATCTATATGAAGATTCCATCTTACCCTAATCAGAATGGCCTTCATCAAAAACATAAAAAGTAGTAAATGCTGGTGAGGGTGTATGGAAAAAGATCCCTTCTACACTGCTAGTGGAATTGTAAGTTAGTACATTCCCTATGCAAATAAGTATGGATATACCATAAACAAATTAAAAATTGAGTAACTGGTTAACACAGCTATACCATTCCTTGGTATATTCCCAAAGGAATTAAAGCTAACATTATAATAGAGACCTTATAAGCTCATGTTTATTGAGGCATAATTTAAAATGACCTGGATATAGACAGACTAGGTACCCATAAACAGGAAAGAATAAAGAAAATATGCTACATTAAAAAATAAAGAAAATGGTATGTATGGTACATATACACCATGGAGTATGTTTTGGCCATAAAGAAGAATGGAATTATGTCATTTGTAGGAGTCTAAAAAAAAAAAAACAGGGAAGTAGAAGAGAGACAAATATCAGACAAGAGGAAAAGAGTGAGTTAAGAGTGTAAAAGAAGTTAATTGTAGTGAATATCAAAATATATTGAAAACAAATATCTTCTAAAATTCATAGGCACTAATAACAATATATCTAGAAAAAGGAAAACGAGAAAGCACCAAAATCCTTTTTCCTTTGAGAGTTTTGTGTGTGTGCATGTGTGTGTGTGTGATAAAAGGCAAGCTCTCCTGAGTAATCACTGCCTAGATATTACCGAGCCAGAGTACTTCCACATGGCAACAACAAATCAAAGTAATATTTTATCTATTTAGCCATATTTAGTATAGTAAGATAAAAGTATGAGGGTTCTGAGTGATGTTTATGTACAAAAGTATATCTGCTTCAGTGGTGAATCAGGCTCAGGTAGTGTATATAAAGTTATGTTTGTATCTCTGCATATTCTACATTTTGAAAGCAGTCACCAAGAGCAGCCTGTACTTCAGGGGAGGGTTTTTTGCTCCACCTCCTCTTGCCTGTGACATACACAAAAATATCTGTAATTCTTCTTCATGAGGGATTCCTCCATTCTTTTCCATTTGCTAATTTTTCATCATTTATGTCAGTACAGACTCATGCATGTTCATTTTATGCTTTTCAAAAATCCAATATTAGATTTGTTTTTCACAAATTGTTTCAGTTTGGGCAAGATGATAGAGCACCAAGATATGGGTGTTGGATTCTCTCTAGTCTTTTGATCTGACTACATATCTAGTGACACAAAAGCCTTCAATCCCCAGGTTTAGAATGGTAAAATAGCAAAGGAATAAAAAGAATAATGAAATATAAGGTCTCTGCTGTTGTATTATTGTTTGCATTCTAGATTGCTTCAAGGCTTTAAGGTGAGTCAGACACTGTTGGTCATTTGACTCACAGATATTTACTATCTTCCTACAAATTCACACTTTAAAATCTGGTGAGATTTTCTAAGTCTCTTCTGGTTACAGCATGACAACTTGACTAAAAGTTGGCCAAGGAGTCTTAAGGTAAAATAAATGTATTAATACTCTGATAAAGAGTTTCCACCAAAATATGAAATGCTTGTGCAAAAAGAAGTCTTCTTATATTATCTTTTAGCAACTTTTTAACCTGTATTTGGCCATTGTATGGAACTTCTTCAACCATATGATTTCTCTAGGTCTCAATACTCTCATAGAAGCTGTATCTTATGGTTCTAAGTATTATTAGAAGAAAATTCATTCAGTTTCTCTACAAATAAAGATAGGTCCTATGACTTTAAATCTCCTGCCAAGTGATCATTAATCATATTATTTGATAAAAATTGCATCTAGGACCAAGGCATACAGTCTAATCCTTGTTTCCATGACTATCCAATTGCCCCACAAACATAGAAATATCATGGGAGCAGAATGCTAAACTTAGCTACATTTGCAGCTGTTCCTTGGAAACTCATTATGCAATACATGTGCTAACCAGAAATTCAATTAATAAAGATTTAGAGCAATCCACCCTTCTTCTCATTTCTTCCTCTCAATGAGAATGAAGAATGGCTGTGATTATTTTAATACAAAAACCATCTGCCTACAAGGATGATTGTATATTGGTATCTTTAGCCTCATATGACAGGTAAACCATGAACATCCTGTCCCAACACTGCACTCGTGGCTGTCGCACCACCTCTAGTCACTGCTCTTAGTGATGCAGCTAACAAGAAATAATCTGCCCACTGTCACCTTGGACTTTCCATTTCCTGAAACATGACAAGTGCCAGGGAGGAAAGGAGCACAACAGCTTTGTTCTATCATGAGTAAGGAAATGAAAGACTTCCTTTATCTTTGACTTTATTTCTTTATAAATGATTTTATTTGTTAGAACAGTTTTTGATTTATGGAAATTGAGTAATAACTTCCCAGATACCTCACATTTAACTTCCCAGGTTAACATCTAACATTTATATGATATATTTGCTACAAGTAATAAAACAATAATGATACATTATGAATAACTGAAACCCACAGTTTACTTATGTTTACTTAATTTTTCACCAATGTCTTTTTCTGTGCTTGGATTCAACATTCCCTTCATTCCTTTCAGTAGGTGTCTCTTGTTGATGTCCATTTCTCAGATTCTGTTGATGACCACCATAGTTGTGAGGAGAACTGATCTGGTATTTTATAGAATGTTCCACTATTAGAATTTGCCTGATTTTTTGTCAATAACTGAGGTTATTGGGAAGAAGACCACAGAGATAAAGGACACTGTCACTATGATTTAAAACCATTAATGTTGACTTTGAGTCCTTGGCTAAGATAGTATTTATCAGATTTCTCCACTATAAACTTACCCTTCTTATCTCCTTTCCATGCTATACATTAAGGAAGTTACTGTGGGCAGTCTATACCTAGGGGTGGGGTTTATGCTCCGCCTCCTACAATTTGCAATATACACATAAAATTCTTGTAAGTATTCTACATGGGAGATCCCTCCATTCTCTCCCATTAGGTAATGTGTTTCACTCATGTATGCCAATATAGACTCCTGGATATTTATTTTATATTTTGTTAAAATAGATTACTACATTTTTTTCTTAAATTGTTCCAGTTTGAGCATTGAAAGATCTAATAGCTGGTTTCTATTTCCTTTTGACAAATCCCTATTACTGTGCTTGTTTTCAAAAATACTTTCTTACTTTCTGAAGCTACAAGATAATCCAGGCTTATCTTGTACATTTCCTCTCCTATCCTATAATAAGTCATTTCTCTAAGGTGTCCTAGTTTTTTTTTTCTTTAATTGGAAAGTAGCATTACAAACCAAGATATGAGTACTGGGTAAGCTTATTGCTAGGAAAGTTATTTCTTTTAGGCTCCTCCAGCTATCAGAGCAAAAAAACATTTGCGTAGGCTAATCCATATGAATTTACATGTCTCCCAAGTAGTTCACATGGAAAGATATGTATGCATATTGAGCAACAAATGATTACTTTTAATGTCCTTCAACTTTAATCCTTTACCACACAGATCATTATAGCTACCCCTTTTGCTATTTGAAAACTCCTACTCTAACAGTGAAAACATTAGTTCTCACCATCTGCTATCTATTTAATTAATTCTTCCACTCCAGTTTAAATATATAGCATCATCAGAATTGCTAGCCTTCACCCTCTTGGGAAACAACTTTGCCCATTACACTATTTACATACGGTTCAGTGGCACAGTGTTTACATATGATTCTTTTTGCCCTTGGACTTACAAAATCCACTCATTTCCTAAGACATATAGGTAGGTATCTTTCCTTTTCATCTTATTTGGCTTCCTCCACTGGTCATGAGATCAGGACCCACTAGTCTATGAACAAGCATATCTTTTGCTTTCAGATTTATATTTTGCTAGCAAAGTCCATCTACCTTTCTTTTTATTTAATATATTTGTTATATATCACAGATACATACTAGTAAAACTTGTTAAAATATAAAAGAAAAACATGAAAATAAATAACATTATGTTATTAAATATTGGGGACAAAAAAAGACTGAACTGAAAAATAGAAGAAGCTACTAACTGAAGTAACTTCAGAAAACAAACAAAAACAACACAGAATAGCTACAAATATCTACAGAGTCATTTAGGTGTACATCAAATCTGGTCCCTTTCACTGACTAACTGGATGACAGTGAATGCCTTGTTTTTCACTCACCATATTCTTTTCCTTGCAAAATGGGAATAATCACACTTATCCAATAACATTATAATGAGTACAAATAAGTATATATATATATATATATATATATATATATATAGTACATGGTATAGTATCTATAAAAAGAAGTTATTTTCTTTGTATCTATCTTCATCACCATCATCAAATCAAGTCATTAAAATTTATCAAGCCTTTATTATTTAAACATTATACTATTTAAAAATATGGGTTTATTGTTAGTATTATTAATCCAGCACTAGCATCAGAAGGTTATGAATATTCCTTCTTATAACACTGCTGAATCTCATTAAATTTTCCTTTACTTTTCAGATTTTATATGAAGTAACCAAGGGCAGGAAAATGGTAAAACATGCTCTGCAATTCTTTCTTCAGTCCCTAGGGAGAAACGGGGACAATGCATACTACAGGGAAGACGACACAGTGTGTACATTTGTCCAGTCTTCTGATCTTTCAATGTCTAGTGCTCCACATCGATCCACAGAACTGATTACATAAACTGATTTGTTCTCAGACTCAGGCAATGACGACTGTGCGGCTCTTCTGAGTTACAGCTGCATTGCTCGTAATCAGTAACTATTATTTTTAATGAAGAAGAGAGAAAATTGCCATATTTTTACAAGCCCTGAATAAATTGCAGCAGCATTTACCATGGCATTATGGCCTTTAGGCTCCTAGGAGTTCATCCAATCTTTCATAGTGATTATTATGATTATAGGGTATTTGATCTTATATTTAGGACTCTAGAAATTGCAGACATATTTCAATTTAGCTAGAGAAATTTTCAGTCAAAACAAGTTAATATACTCTTTCTTATTTTAGATAAAATTCAATATGATTATGCTCATCTTAAATACATGGTCACGTCTTTGGGCATTTCTGTTTTGGATAAATAACCAGTCCTCACTGTGGAATCATTTTTATATGTCATGACCTTCAGTTAGTCTGGTAAATAGATGACAGAGAGCAAAGGTCAGGTCATTCTCCATATCTGGACTGGAAGAATTTGATGTTACTGTCAGATTCCCACTGGTCTCCCTGATCCTTACTACAACACACAAAAATACTTCATGAGCCAAGAAATGGGAAATATTCCTGACAAATCTGGAGTCCAGGAGACTTTCATGTCCAGGGTTTCTGTGGTCCAACTGTCCTTCTAAAACAGATACAGTAGTCTACGCCAAAGGGAGAACTGTGGAAGATGAAAAGTTCCTGCATTTGTAAAGACACATTTCTTGCTCTACTAACTGGATCTTTAATGCAGAGAGCAACAGGGTTGAATGAAAAGGCTCCATGGTTGCATAGATTGGGTGAGTGGCTGAGGGTAAAATAAACTTATTAATATAAAAGACATCCCAAACCAAGAACAGGGCTTTCTCCACTGATCATGAGATCAGGGCCCAGCAGCTTATCAGTCAGTATAGTTTGTCCTTTTAGATTTATATTTTACCAGAAAAGTTTAGCTACCTTTCTTCTTATTAGTTTTTATTTTATATTAATACATTTGACAAAACTTAGGGGGGTTGATGCATATTACATCTTGATCATTTTTGTTACCCTTATTCTCCTTTCCTTCTTCTCTCCCTCCTTCCCCAGATTCCCTTCCCATCTCTACTGAGACTATCTCCCTGTTACTTAGCATGGCTATTTATTTTGGTCTTTAATTTTTTTTAATTTCTGAGGTCTCTCAAATTAAATATACCAAGCAATATTTAACCTTTTATGACTAACTTATTTCACTTAGCTTTATGATCTCAAGTTCCATCCATTTTCCTGCAAATGCCTCAAAATTATCCTTCTCGAAGGCACAGAAGTACTCCACTGTGTATATGTACTATACTTTGTTTGCCCATTCATCTGTTGACAAAGATACAGTCTGCTTCTACGATAGCCATTGTTGCTATAAAATATGTTTGTATGTATCACTGTTGAAGAATGACTTTACTTATCATCTACCTTTCTAAATAACATAGCTATATTCCTATTTTATCTACATCAAAAATTGAGTAATATCTTAACATAAGCATCAAATAAGATACAGTTTAAAACAAATAGAAAATATTTTCCCCAAGCACCAGGAAATTTTTATATATCAACTTTGTAAAAATGAGTGAATTTTGTTTATGTTTTTACCCTTAAGGCTGGTGATAGTAAATTCAATGTGAGAAATAAAATATTGGGACCAAGTTATCTACACAACAGCAGAAAGAATTTGACCTGTTTTCTGTCAAATCTGCCTTCAACCTCAGGATTTTTTTTGTCATTAAAAGATTATGTAAAAAACTGGACAACATTAATGGGGTAACATATGTTTTGGCCATCCTGGGAAATTGTCAGCTTAGCCAGGAGTTCAAGGCCTCATCCTACTTTCCTACCTCTTCCACTTAGCTAGATTGCGTTTTTCAAGAAGACACAATTTACCTGGGCTTCTGTTCCCTCATCCATGCAATATAGTAGTTGCAACAGATCCATTTTTTCTCAAACCTGTCTATTTTTGAATTATATTTGAATGGTAGAGGTCCCTACAGTTATGTCATATCACATTTATCAGACTAAAGTGACATCTTTGCTGACTTTAGAAAAACTAAGTTTCATATTGCAAAATGATTTTTGTTTTGAACTAAAACTTTGCATCCCTCAAAAACTCAAACAAAGAAACCCAACCACCAGAATGATGATATCAGGAGCCTTTGGGAGATAATCAGGTCAGAAGCTAGAAATCTCATGAGTGGATCAGTGATTTCCACATCATCGTTAGAATAGGTCAAAGAGCTGGTCTGCTCTTTTTATTGCTTATGAGGATAAATCTAGAGGTCTGAAGTCTACAACTCAGACAAAAGTCCTCACCAAACTTCAAGATCTTATATCTCCCATTTGTAAAATGAGATAGTTCTCTTCCAAATGCAAAATCCTGTGATCTTAAATTCTTATTATGGTAATGATACCCATATAATGATTAAGAGTGTATAGGTTAGCATGAGGATGTGGCTCAGTGGTAGAGTTCTTGCCTTGCAGGCACAAGGCCCTGGGTTCAAACTCCAGAACCCACAAAAAAAATGTTGAAGTTACTCTGACCTAACTTTTACTTCTTGTTTTACTAATGACAGATCTTTGGCCAAGTAACTTATTAGAATTGATAATCCTCAGTTTGCTCATCATAAAATGAAAATACTAATATTCCCCAATCTAGAATTTGGTGTAGGTTTATTATATGAATAAATGGATGCAATAGGCTTAATAAATTCAGAGCTTAATATCTATTGACTCAAAAATAGTAGTAGTAAACGGTTACTGCAAACTCCTTTCCTGATTGTTTTAATGACACTTTGCTTATTTTTAGCATTTATCATGATCTTTCCTAGCAGATCATTCTGAAAACCAAAAGATCTACACATATGGAAATGGGAGTTGGGAGAAGAGTGAAATAGTTGTACAGTATCTGAAGAGGAGAGCAGCGTCTTGCTCCAGAGCTGGCTGGTGGGGAACATCTCCTCTGGACCCCAACCTCTGCTTTCCTGGAGCTTCAACAGCAAGAGTTCCAACACCAAGAGAGTGGACAGGAGAAAGCTTATTCCTACCAGGTTATTGGGGCCACAGAACAAAATCCTGGACTTATTTCTCCACTATTTAATTTGTTCCTGATATTCCCTTTTAACTATTAAAGCCAATCTTTTTCAAGAACTGTTATAACTGCTTTCAGAAGCTCAATGTTATGGTTTGTGTTTGGATGTCTCCCCAAAGCCTCAAGTGGTCATGAAGGGTGGGACTTTTGAAGGTGGCTGAGTCTAGCTTTTGTGATTGGTTCATTGTGTAGAGCTGGGATTGGCAGTGTGAGAGCTGCAGCTGCCTAGAGGTGGGTAGTTGGCATACGATACAAGGGAGGGAAAGAGGCATGCTCTTCCCTTTTGCTTTTCTTTGCTCTTGTCACCTTTGTACCTGCTGCCACCATGAACACCTGGCATTGTGCCATGCTGCTCTGCCTTGGAACCAGCTGATTATTGACTGAAACCTCCAAAAACTGTGAGCTAAATAAACTTTTCCTTCCTTAATGTTAGGTGTCAGGTGTTTTGCCCAGCAATGAGGGAAAAGTAACTAAGACAGCAAATATAGCTTTTGGGGGGGGAGGTTGTATGCGTGCTTATTTGTTTGAAGTTTAAAAATATGAGATGGATTGGTAGTCTTAAAGACTCTTCAAAAATTGTTACATTTGAGTTGCTTCCTCCAGGAAGACAAGCTAAAAAACATACTCTACTCAAGCCAAGGTGAAAAACAAGTTAGTTCTGAAGTTTGCTTTTGAGACCCTCAGAAGTATACTTTCAAGTATAAAGGTAGGTCTCATGAAAGACTTCTTATTTGGCTGAAAAGAACTTTTAGGACAGTTGCCCCTAAGATGGAGAGAGGAGGAGGACCAGGGAGGGAAAAGGGAATGAGAAAAGGAACAAGACGTGTTATGCACATGCGCCAACTCTACACGACAAATGTAAACATTATGCAATGCAAACATGTACTATTAAATTATTTTAAATGTTGCCAACAATCCCCAGGAATCTCATTTAATTCTCAAGGCATGTATTGCACTTCAGAAGAGAGAAAAGTAGTGAAAAAAAAAGCCCACAACTTCTCCTTTGTGAAAATAAAGGTTCTTAAAAATAAGAAACAAAAGAAATTATTAGAGCATAAACAAAAGTAATACCAAATCATACTGAAAGCAAAAAGTAAGAATATAATGAATTCATTACCAGAAAATTAATATGAGCTTAAAACGGAGATTTAGATAAATTTAGGGCTATGAAAACCATAATCATCAGACTCGAATCAGAGGTCTTCAATTCACCCAAACTTGAAATACATGTCATGAACATCAAGCTTAGCCACAGAAGTTCTTTCGATGATACCATTAGATAATTAATTTCACATTGGTTCATTACTGTGTAGTATGCCGATTCTCTGGACACAAAGAGAAGAACAAGTAGAAGAAGAAAGATGAATCTATTATCAAGCTGCTTTTATCTAAAGCATAACTACTTGGAGTACCATGATGTTTAGTTGAGGGACAGAATGAATTAAATTTACTTTTGTGGAGCAGCTCTAATCACCACAAGCTTTATGATTAAAATCTGAAGCAAATGTCCCATGCGAACAATGTTCAAATATGCAACCGGGCTTTGTTCACACAAAATAGAAGATGACTGCTCGTCTCTAGAGATCGACTCTTGTTCATTTTGCAAATGCAAGACTAAAGACAAAGTTATCCAGAAGGCTAGAGAGAAAGAGAGAAATTAAAAGGGAGAAAGAGAACAATTTGGAAATTTTGCTCAAGATAGTCTCCTCTTGTCACCCTCTTGATGCACAGAGATCTTCAAGGGAAAAAATAAGCTCTAGGATCTACCATATATGCTGCTGAGCCCACCAGAGCTTATCTTCCTACAGATTTAAATATTAAGTGCAAATCAAACACTCCACCTGCAGCATGTAATCAAAAGAAAACAAAACATATTGGAGGTTCCAGATGCTCTCATAGCAATTTTTGGACCATCACACTTTTTTGTCAGCATTTTACTAGGTTTTACATTTGTCTAAGCAGTTAGAAAGTCATTTATTAAGCTCTGATCAATCATGCATCAAAGCTGAATTTATGGTCATTCATTCTGGAGAGAGGAGGAGTTAGTAATCAATGGGCATGCAGTTTCAGTCCAGGAAGGGAATGAGCTCTAGACATTAGCTAGCCGTACAGCCTGGTGTCTGCTCAGCAACAGTGAATTACACACTGAAGTTTTCCAGAGAATTGATCTTGTGTTGAGTGCTTGTACCACAATAAAATAGTATGCATTTATCTATTTAAATGCTTATTTTTGTACTGAGGAATGATCTCAAGGTCTTCACACTAAGATATATTGCTATATCTATCTATCTATCTATCTATCTATCTATCTATCTATCTATCATCTATCTATCTATATTTGCCCAGCCTAGGCTTAAACTTTTGAGCCCAGAGTGTTGAGTAACATAACATTTTTAACTTTAAAATAAGAGTAAGCATTTTCTTTTCATACTGTACTACAGAAGACACAAGCACTGAAGCTATGTCTTATTGACATTGAATTTTGATCATCAAGGCAAATGTGTGTCTGACAAGTGCACTCTGGCTTGTATTTTCCTTTTCAAACTGATCAACTAAAACATCTCCATAAATTTGCATCATAATTTATAAAACTAATAGCTAGTTAGATGTGTTTTTACACTTAATATAGCTGTTAAAACTGTTTTAAATATTTTATGAAAATTCAACTCATGGGGAAAGTATCCCATTTATAATCAAAAATGGAAATTAAGACAGTGAGATGACATCTTTCTTATATAAATGATAAAATTAAAAATACCAGTGATCATTGGGATGATAGAAAATGGCCAAACATATATACTGCTGAGATGTGAGCTGGGATCATCTCTCAAGGGGAGGGGTTTAGTGATATTTATTAAATAGTCTAAAAATCTCTATGCCATTCTGATACAAAATTCCACTTCTATGATTTATCCCAAGAAGATATTTAAGAGCATGCACAAGCATTCAGCTTCAAGAATATTCAGCATAGCATTTGTTTTTGTGAGAATGATAAAAGCAGACCCTAAGTTTTTAAGTTTCTGTCAGTTAAGTGAATTGTTGTATGCCCATATTATGGAATGCCATTTTTCAATGAAAATTACATAGAAGCAATTTTATTGGCATAAAATGATAGTTGCAGTGCTTTCTGGTGAAAAGGGAGGTTGAAAAATAATGACATTATTTTGGTAAAAGTGACGTATAAAAAATGAAAATGTAGATTGTGTTTTGATCGTATGAAACATTTAGGGGATAAGGATCTCAGGAATGCCTGGCATTTGCCCTGCCACGCTTCCGTACTTCTTTTTGCTTTTGAAGAAAGAGCAATGCAAGGAATGAATCTTCACAGTGAACAATGAACCAAGTTATTAGCTAAACAAGTGCCTGAGATGTTCACAAAGAGTTACCAGCTGAATGTACGCAGACCCTCAATGAGGCATCTTCCTCCCTGTTAAAACCAATCACGGGGATTCTGTCCAGGTATGGAAAGAGAGCGTGAGGGAAGAAGAGAGAGATCTGATTTGGTTATTGATCTCACTGCATGGAATAAGGACTATCAATTATCAGTGAAGGTGAACTACCTGGGCTTGATCATTTAATTATAGTGACCTGACCTGACCTATGAGGAAACACAGGACCAATGAATGCCACAGAAAAGTATTAATACAATTAGCAGCTTTTCTTCCCTTGCTTGATAAAAAAGTGGGGAGGGAAGTTCACGTACAGGTGGATTGAAAGATGGACCCAGCACCATAGGGACCCTCCCCTGCTACATAATTTCAATAAATTTAAGTTGTGTATAAAAGTCACCCCAAAACTCAGTGTCTTAAAACAACAATGACATTATTTTTCACTGCTTTATGCCTTACCTGGGCTCTCATGTGAGACTGTCCCATGTAGTATAGCCGAGTCAGCTGAGCAGCAGTATTCAGGCAGGATCTTGGCTGGTGATAGAACCAGAACCTCCAAGATGACCTCTTGCCCTCCAGGGTCTTGTTTATCTTACAGCAGTGTTACTTGGATTTCTTTATGCATGGGAACTTGATGTAAACAAGAAGTATTGTTTTAATCTGGTACGCTAAGGAACTCAGTCAAGAAAATGGCTGAACACGGTAGTTCCTGTTCTCAGGTCCATAGAAACAGGAGACACAGCACATAGTACAAGGCTATGAGGAGAAGCACCAGGTTGGTCAAGAGCCCAAAGGAGTAGGGAGAATGTGGTCCAAAGCCCTTAGTGGAGTTTTTTATGGAGAGTAATGTTTGAGTAAGTCCAGGATTGAAGAGTGTAAATAAATTTAGAGGTCTCTGGCTATAGAGGCGGATTGTAGTAGTATGGGAGCTGGCCCTGGAGTGATTTAAGGTGGAGGAATATTGACTTGATGTATGAGAGTTAAGTAAAGGATGGGTGAAGATGTGGGCTTTATTCTATTTGGTTTATTTGAAAAAATAAACAAACAAACAAACAAACACCATAACCAAAGGGGATCCATTTGCTATCATTAGCAATTAGTTGTGTGAGAGACCAATTCCCCAGTCTCTCCAGGATCAAGAACTGAAATTTCAGAGAGTCAGGAACACAAAAACTAGAAAATTATAGTTACTACAAGTCTCAATATGCAACATATGCCAAGCTTCTACTTGCATAATATTTGTTTGAACACCACTGATAAAAATAAATCAAATAAAGCAAAAGACAACATGGGAATAACTAAACAAGGGCAGAATGGGAGACATAGCCCACTGGGTACCATCAATGTAGCTGTTATAGTTCTGAAGAAAAGGATATAAGATCAATAGGAGTCTGGAGTTATATATTTTTGTTCTGTCACTCTATTTGGATTTTCTTATTTTCAACAATGAACATTAATAACTAAGCCAAGATTAATTAACAAAATAAATATTAGTCTTAGATCAGGTTCCCTAAATGCAAGTGATTTAGAGTCCAGGGAAGAAAAAAAAGTCATCATAAGACAATAAGGGGAGGAGGGTAGAAAGGTGGGCAAAAATACAGGGTCCGCTGACGCCAAGTCCCAGCCCAAGTTCACCAGGCTCTGGAGGACGAAAGGCACAATGGATGGCCTCACCTTGAGGCAGTGAAGTCAGGCTTTTTGCCACCTCTTTGTCAAGCATCAGCTGCAGATACAACCTCCCAGGCATTTTCTGGAAATGAGGCCACCATTTTGACACAAAGATTCTGATCAGAGCAAACCCTTCTCAGGCCACATTCACAACAGCAGGGGAATGTGTGAAGCTGCTCTGTGGGGCCACCAGCATCCACCAGGGTAGTCTGCTCCAGACAGTGCTCCCAACAGTGTCTCCTGAAGGGGTCTCAGCCATCCACTATATACTCCAATATGCATAAGCCCTCTATGTAGAAAGCAGACATCAAATAATATGTGTTGGGTGAATGTGTGTTAATTATGCAACACTCAGAATTTCTCCATCTCTTTTCTAAATATTCCGTGAATTCTTAAAAATGATTTTAGAGAATGTAAATTGAAGGAGTATGTCAGGTTATAATAAATAAAACATCACTTTTCTTTTGGAGTAGCTTTATAACTGTGATGATGAGGCAGATTTTGCTAAACCTTCAAAAAGTATCTCCTCTGGACTAAAATCATGAGTGGAAAATTTGAAAGGGGGAAGGCTTACTTTTTTCTAAAGTTTGCAGGCCTAAATTATAAACTCAAGTCAATAAGTTAGGTTTCTAAAAATTCTAAAAATAGGAGTGGATAATAAGAATGCTTTCTCAACCAAAACCACAACCTTCTCTCTGCCACACTCAGAGAAAGTAGCAGAAACTAATCTTTCTCAAGTGGAAAAATGGGCAATAGAAATCTACCAGATGCTTCAGATTTTGTGCACAATGTATTTCCATCAATCTCATTTATTTTTGTCTGAAGTCTTATTTTCAGGCCATTACATTCACATACTGAATCTAACCATATCTACAAAGAGGTTCTCAGAAAAACTAGAAATAAAAAAGAAATGTTTTACATTAGCAGACACTTATTTCTGATTTTTTACCATCAGTGATGACAAGTATACACTGAAGGAGGTGAGATATTGAATTTCATGTAAACAATTTGGTAGAAGCTCCTGGAAACATGAAGAAGTATGGAATTCTCTCTTAGATAGACTGTAAACAGAAGAGGGCTTCATCAAAGGATTCCAGCTTCACTCAATGAAGAGAGGTTATAAAACCAAAAGTGAGGACTTTCCAGATCTGTCAGTGTCCCACTGAAAGAACTTCTTCAGAAACACGGCTATAATTAACAACTAAGCTCTATGGCTAGGACAGTTTGCTGATTGAAATAACTGAGATTAGAAAGAAGGGGGAAAAGGAACATATATAGCTAGTAAATTGTAATGAGAAAGTACAACTATCTTTCTAAGTTATTGCTCAGCTACTGACTACATGCAATTTTATTTTTCAATCCAAGTAATGTTGTATATATGCTTGAGGAGTTTTTTTCATATAAATAAATCAATGGTACCAAAAAATAAATATGTGTTTTAACAGATTATGTTATCTTGTTTGGGATTTGAGTAACTCAGCACCTCTCATTTTCCCCATCGGAGGTTTACAAAGAGGCACACATCCTCTCTTCCTCTTTTCTCTCACTTCTACAGAGTCTCAGTCCCAATCCTGCTCACAGTGGCTCACCACAGGCTGCCCGGTCATGTAAGTTCCAGGAGAAAGCTGGTGACATCTCTAAGAGACACCCCAGGACAGCAGCAGTCTCTGCAGATGCCAGCTGCTCTTCCTATTCCTTGGAAGCTGAATAAAGCACCACAGGGAGACATTTCCGTCCCCTGAGCAGCTGGCTTGGGAAGAGGAGCTGGCACAGCAGGGTTCCTCTGATGTTGGCCGGAAAGCTGGCTCTACCAACAGGGGGCAGGGGGGGAGGAAGGGAAAGTATTCATTCCTGAGTGTTCCTCCTGGGGCGCTGCCCATCTTCCACCTGGCAGAATGTAGCAGCTGTCCATGGACAGGAAGGCAGCCCGAATTCCATTCCAAAACCAGAAGTCTTGACTTGATTGTACCTACTTGACTTAGACTAGCCTTGGTAAAATTATGGCACTTGCCAGTATTTGGCCGTTCTGACCTACAAAAACTGTCAAATTTGATTTCATATAGTTCAAACTAATCTACCCTATATAATGTTTCTGAATGACAGAGAAATCATGGAAGAATACCAAAAGCAAAACCTTTGGAGGGCCTCCATTCACCATGGAGCATTACTATGCTTAAAAAATTACGCACACATATACAAGCCCCCATGAGAAATGTAAGCAATATGTACTGAAGTCATACACTAATAAAAATAAAATCAGAAAAAATAAACACAAAAGCAAAAATATTCAGTGGATTCCCATTAACTTTGCAGTGAAATTTGCATTTCTCAGAGTGGCAAGCAAAGCCCTCTACCAAAGCTGCCTTCTAGTCAATAGTATTCATTCTTGTTTTCCTGCTTCTGGCCATCACGTTCTCTCAGTCTTCCCAAATCTTTCTCTCCCTCCTGAACTAAGGTTCAGGGCACATAATAGCAGTTTGCAAAAATATCCCATCCAATTCATTTAAATATTCAATTTAATTCATGAGTTTTCTAAAAGCAAAGGAAAACAGAAATAAGAACAACAATCACACTATGAAATAGGCATTTTTTTCTAGACCCTGAATATTTATTTAAAACTAACCTCACAGATTCAAAACACAATTCTTAGTTTTTGCTCGAATAGCTAATACAATGTGTTGTAGAGAAGAGAACTCATTATAATCTTCTTTCAAGTGTTCCCCAGGTAATTGGCTTTATAAAAATATTTCCCTTTTTCATGTGTGTTGTTCCATAATAATGACGAGCAATTTGAATCTTGGGCAAGTGAGGGTCAATCGGACCCTCTTTACGGTACTTAGACTACAGTATTTCCGGTTCCGGTGTACATGTCCATATAGATTATAATATGCAATGTATTAACCAGTTAATTTCCTACCATCTTGTTTTGATATTCTGTATTGTTTGTATTTCATATTCTCTTTAAAATAAAAGATATTAATCAGAAAAATCTCTTTGATAGATGATTGAAGGTTTAGCGACCCTTTTCTCTTGAAGCCTGCAGAAAAATCTCTCTGCCCATTCAAGTTTCCCAGTTGAAGAGTCGAAGCTTCACCAGATGTTTCCACACTTTTACTTCTCATCATTTCCCAAGTTATATCTCTTTCCCTCGGTTACAACCATCTTCCTACCATCAAATGAGTTCATGTCTGGCTCAGTGTGATGTTTATAGAAATTCCACAGTCACCATCTTGACTAGTTTATTTTTGCATGAGGGCAGATATTTTTCATACACTTAAACCAAAACAGTATATCACAGTTAACTGAATATAGAAGAAAGTATCCAAATTCACCTAACTTATATTAAGCCAGACGTTAAAAAGATTTATGAATCATTAAATAGCATCATTCTTCTCAGTAAATTTGGGGGGATAAAAAGGACATTTTTAGTAAAGATATGTTATTTATATTAACATAGAATGATGCTACTTTTATTTTTAAAATAAATTGATATTTTTAATTGTAATTTCTGTTATAATAAATATAGAGAACTATATGTCACATACATAAAATCACTTTAAGTGAGTACAGTAATTTTCAAAATTATAAAAGAGTTGTGAGACCGAAAAGCTTGGGAAATGCTGGATTTTTAAATTAGAAGTTTTATTTATTTTTATTGTTCAGGCAGCTGATGCACATTTGTTATATAGCTTTCATACAAAATCGATGGTGTCAACTCTCTGTGAGGCTGAACTTGGACAATAGCATTCCTGAGAATAAGAACCCATGCTCTGAAATACAGGCAAATAATAGAAAGATTCATTTGCAGTTTCTCTCTCTCTGCCCCCCTTCTCTTCCTCATCAACCTTTCCCCCCTCTCCAATTTCTGGAAGTCATCTGTTATGGTTTGTGTCTAGACGTCCTCCCAGTGAGGTGGGATTAAGGGTGTGTGATCAGTAAATCAGTCTCCTAGTTGGTTTGGCATAGTTCTGGCTAGGATTAAGGGTATGAGTGCTTCACTCACTCTAGTGGGAGTTGCCTGCATACAACATAAGGGACAGAGTCTTGTCTCCCTCTTCTATTGCTTTTGTTGTCTTCTGCCACCATGAACAGTTGTCCCTCTATGTGCCACCCTGCCATGGTGCCAGCCAATTATGAACTGAAACCTCTACAAACTGCGAGTTATATAAACCCCTTTAACTTTGGGTGTCTGGCATTTTGGGTCAGCAACAGGAAAAGTAACTATGACACCCTCCAAATTACTTTTATAGAATCCAAGAATCCATTAAAAATTCTCCAGGCAAATAGGACAAGCCTTTGGCTCTGACAGGGATTTTCTATCTTGCTTAAAATGCACAGATAAAAGTCCAGAAGAGCCAGGTGTCTACCTAAACCCAAGAGTCCTGAGCAAAAAATGCAAGCTAAAAATGAGGTAAAAACACTCCGTTCTTAAGTGTTTATTTCTCATATCCATCTTTGAGTCTGTTGAGAATGTCGTCTCTGACAAAGTCAACAAAGGGGCCACTTGGACCCTGCCAAGCCATAGAAGAATCAGCTTCTTGTGTTTCTGCATTTTCATTTCCCAACCTAAGAATCCCTAGGGGAAGTGAATACAAGACCCAAGCATACTTTGGAAAACAAGACATTCATTGAAGATTCTTACTCAGCTGTGTTCTCACTAAAGAAGAAAAACTATACCAATTCCATGGAAAGCCTAAATCCCCTGGCTAGGTTCCTGCAGATGTGTTCCCCGAAGCTCCTAAGATGTACAAAGAGATTGCTACTGGGAATTGCTATAGTGACCTGAACCCTCTACTCAGGGAGTTAACATAAGAAAGGAGACCTGAGTGCAAATGGAGGAGTATCTTCATGCACAGTTGCAAAAATTTACATTCCCAATCGATAGCTTTATTTTGATTTTCCCTAAAATTTGGTAAGAGATGCCCAGATCAGAATTTCATGGTTCTAATAATGATAATGGTGGTAATAAGAATAACAATAATAATGATGTTGATAACAATAATTATATAATTGTCTTATTGAATCAAGAGGTAGTATATTGTATATTTTTCTCAATTACTTTCCCATCCTATACAACTTCCAACAACTCCTAATTATGTGATCGCTGTCAGTTACTATAAGCTTCAGTCAAGGATAGTTCAGTGTATACAACTTAACCAGACATTTAATCCTTTTGCAGGCTCCCCAATGTTTATATTCTCCAGATGCCCCATTCTCCCTCCTGAAAGAGAAAGAAGCATCCCTTTCCCATCCTATAGAAAAAAGCTATACTAAAAACCTAAAGATAACCATAAAACTCAAAATTTTATTTGCCCCACCCTAGTCCTTTAATCATTTCTGTGTTTGATTTATTCTGTGCTGGATCCTAGGTGCCTGATACAGTACCCTCATCACAGTGGATGCCCAGCAGATATTGGGTGGCTCAGTAATCAACTAAATACACTTGATTAGCAAAGGGGTCACTGGGAATGCAGAAGAATTAGAACAGTTCAATTGCCCATGCTTGAAAAGTCCTCAAAGGAAAATCAATTATTTACTGCTTCATTTGGGTTCTAACACCAGCAGCCCCTCTTGTATTCTTTCAAACTTCTTTATCCTCAATCTTTTGATCTTGTTTCTAGCTCTGGAGCCTCAGGAAAATCCCACTAAATAGTCTGTTGTAAGAATGCATTAGAAACTATAACTTTTAATATTTGCTTAGCACATGCTGCGCCTTAGGCCCTATGATGTATTACCTTCATTTCTTACCTGAAAGACAAGGAGTACAGTCTCCATTTTCAAATAAAGCAATTAACTCATAAAGAGTTTAAGGAATGTGTCTAGGATAACAGCCCAAGAGGCAATAGAAATCAGAAGTGTGAAACAGTCATTTCTCAAGTTTTGGTGTATTGCTAGTTCTCTAAGCAATTACACACAGAATTAAAAATGATAGGATAGGTTAATGAATAACCTGAAAAAAAACCTTATTTTTATCTATGCTTTTTATGTTATTTTCTACACTTGTTTGCCTTATTTACAATGCTATCACATAAATATTTATAAGCTTGAATACCTTTAAGACACAATAGGTGCATTCATATTCTTTCTGTTTCTGTCTCCCTTCTTTCCATTTCTCTCTGTTCCTTCCTCCTCTTTCCTTTCCTAATATTTGAAAATTAATTTAAACATAATCTATGGTTCATGAAACAAGATCATCATTTGTCTGCCTATAACCTTTTTATGTATCAAATTTAAGTAATTATTTTTACATGATATAGCATCTATGAACCCTCCACCTAATAATGCAAGAAATAGAACAGCATCTAACTGGTATCTACCTTTATGCTTGTATTTCTTCCTGAGCCCAAGCTGCCAATATATTTCAGTTTCAAGATGGAACCTCCATTCTAAACTACATGATTAATCACCCTGTTACTTTTTAGTCTCTTGTTTTTGGTTCCATCCTTCTGTGCAATGAGACACAGTAAACCTTTATATTTAATCAATTAGTATTTAGAATAATGAATTCATTGTGCTAATAATGATATTTCCATTTTTTTCAGAACCACAGTATTCTTTAAAATAAAAATAACAAAACTTTTCAAATAACAAAACCTTAAAAGAAAATCACAATGACCTAGACTTGAAATCTTAAAGTCATTTTCCCTCATCTTCAAATTCTCCTTTGATTATTCATTAGCATTTATAGGACATGTGAAATACTATTATGGTGGATTAACTAATAACCATCTTGTAACACCCTGAACTGAATCAGCGTGGTTCTAGGGATGAAAGGCCCACCTGAGGATTGTTGCCAACAGCATCAAAGGAGAACTGGAGGGGAGGGTGATGTGCTGTGGATTCTCCTGGAGAAGCCTGTTGCACTGCATTTTCTACATTGCCATCGAATCCTGCATTGCCATCGAATCCTGGCTCTCAGCTCGATTCTTTGGGTCTCTAGCACATGGACAGATCTCCTGTACTCTTCTGCATTTGCCTCTTTGAGTATTATAAAATAATACCTATAAATTAGGTGTCCTCAATTAAATCTATTCCTCTGAAAACCCTGACTACAACAGCTATCAATCTTTAGAATATTTTCCTAAAGTAAGTGTTATGGATTAATAACTGGTGGTCAAATTAATGCCAGCTGGATTACATAAGCATGGTGCTGAGTGGAGATGTTTCACCTGAGGAAGGTTGCCAGCATAAATGGAGACGTGGAGAAGGAGAAGGGAGAATGTTAAGGCATTATGGCACTGAGACGTTGGAGTGTTGTGGGTTCTCCTACATGTTGAAGCTCTAGCCCTCACATCAAGCATTGCTTCCTGGCTCCAGAGGGGAAGACGTGTGCTGCTTGGTCTCCAGGATGAACTCATCACACTGGCTTCCTGGCATGTACTCAACTATTCTGGTCATCAGAGGGGCTCAGAGCCTCTGTGTCGCTGAGGGATGGCTGTGGTGCTTTTCAGGACAGCCCTGGTGTTTGTTGTGAGTGTGACTTCTCGGCTCCAGCAGAGAACCCTCAACCTATCAGCATAGCTCCTTCACCCTGCTAGCATAGACTTCCTAGCTTCCACTGCTGACCTTTGGGCCTTCCCGGCACGGATCCATAAAAAAGACTGGCATGAGTCCTTCTTGTGGGCTCTAGACCTCCAATTGGACTCATGTGAGGCACTGTCATGAGCTCTGGGTCTTTATCTGGGCTCATGTGGGACATTACTGTGGGATTTAGGCCCTTGGCTAACTATTCTATGTCTTTGGTGTTGTGAATAGATGTCCTGCATTTTCTTATGTTAACACTGGGTGACCATCATAAAAATAATATTATAATTTCCATGTCCTGATTCTAATTGTTCTCTGCACAACCCCTGACTACAACTGTAAGTTTCCTAAAGGAGTTGCCAGTTCCTTGAGTAATCCCATGACTTCAAAGACATAGACCTTCTGGAGAACAACATAAATTCCTTCACTTCCAGGAATCAGAGCATTTTTTTAACAAAACAAAGGATAAAAACTATGCAGAATTTCAAAAAGGGACATAGTTAATGGGACCCAAAGAACAACTTGAAACTTTGACATTCTCAGGCTATTCATGTAAATGATCAAAACCTTCAAGATTATATATATACAAGGCAAGTATTTAAAGAA
>PVJX010012110.1:0-51344 GCA_004027295.1 Dolichotis patagonum
GTAATCATGATTCCCCATTTCATTGCTTTGAAGCCTTTCAATATTTTCATTCATCAGTTGGAATGGTTTTAGTCTGTTCTGTTTGACTTTATTACACATGATGATATGAACAGCTGTTTTGAAGAAAATAAAACATTCTGGCAGCCATTGCTGATTTAATATCGTCTTGCTTAGAAGTCCTACCATGCTTCTACTCTGCTATTACCATCAGTGCTATCATGTTGTGTCTTACTGGGATTTTAATATATGTGATCATATAAACAAATATTTTTATGGAAAATGAGATATTATAGTAGTCATTGATCATTCTCTGTTATTTGGTTCAGAATGTCCTGTAATTCTTTCATTCTTTTGAATGGTTTTATACTATTTTGGTATGTTTGATATTATTGTATTTGAAGCTATGCTCAACTATAGCAGAGAAAGAGATATTTTGATAGCTACTGTTAATGTCCAGTTGTCTTATTGTATAGTGCTGTTTTGCTAATGTTGCTCTGTTCTGATACACTTTGTTCTGCCCTCTTTTGTTTTATTCTCTTTAAAATAAAAAAAGAAGGAAACAAAACTGATCTTCTCTCATAAACTTGCTTCAGTTCAAGCAGCATCTCCTGGAATTTAAGAAATTCTGCGTGAGTGGTGATTATAATCACATGTGCTAGCATTAAAAATCATTACCTCAGTGTTAACAACACAGACAAGATCTGTCTCTGTCTATAGTGATTGTCTGAATATTCCCTTAGCATTGGAAGTAAACTTATTTAATTTTTGATGAAAACTGTTTCTTGATTTCATACTTTGAAATTGTCAGTTAAACGGTAGTGCTATATTTCTAGTCATGAGAAAAAAGCATAGTAGTGAACATTTTGTGAAATTATTAGATTTATAAATAAAAACAATAATTAACATCTTTCAAATAATTAAATATAAGAATAAGATATACACTAATAATTAACTTAAGTACTTAGAATTAGGGAATTTTTAGATAGGCTGTTACACTCACTTTAAGATGACAAATGTTTAAAAATGTAAATGAATGTATAAAATTAACATTAGGGACTATGAACATAAGAATTTCAATTTTTCTTGATTGTTTAGAGCATTAGTATTCATGAAAAAAACAGAATATCCTTTACAATTGTTGTGGAACAATTTAATACCATTCATGTTATGAGTCATACACAGAAATAAAATCTTTATTATTATTATTTTTACAGAGCTAGTCAGTGAATATCTTGTTCTGCAGCCACTTACATTTTTAAATGTGCATAATGATAATCTATAGTAATGGCAGAATAATCCCAATGTCTGGCACTCTTGAAAAATTACTATTCCTTTACTGCATAGAAAAACATTTAGATATTTCTCCCTGATTTACTTAGTATAAAATATGTCTAAAACAGAATTTCAAATGTCTGCATGATCACATATGATGAATTTAACTCTCATGAATATTATTCTTTGAGTATTTTGTTTTCAGTCCAATTGCTTATTAATGCACTTCTACTTTATAATACCCTAGCACAATACCTGGCCTTGAAAAAGAAAAACTTATGCGAAACTCATTAATTAAGAAGCAGTCGAATGTTATTTTGGTTATCATTTCATTCTAACACTCATTGCTGGTTTAGGACCTATAACTTACAGGATGCTAAGCCACTCCTTAGCACAACTACAAATTTTTTCAGTCCCAAAATTATAAAAATATGATCCTGAGAAATTCATATTCCTGTGGTGTCTTTTCTAATTGTAACATAATATACATAAACCCAAAAAATGCAAATTCAAATTTAAAACTCTGAAACCTTGCATATTTGTAATTTCAGTACTTTTAACATATAGTGAAACTAGCTTTGTCATAATTCTAGTTGCTAAAAATATTTTACTAAATCCAGGTATCATCTAAATAACTCTAGGCTTCCAGAATGCTTACTTGTGTCTCATAGGATCTTTAATCTTAAATTTAAATCTGTAAAACCTAAAGAAAAGTGCACTCTTCAGGCTCCAAATGGAAATTAAAGGCAAGAAATACAAAAATAAAAAAGTAACAATTGAGGTAGGAAAAATAAAGAAAAGCTTCGGCCATTAGCTGTCTCTTAACAAAGGTCACAAACCAATCATGTTTCAGGTATGTATTATGTCAGTTGTGTGATCATCTATAATCCCTCTGAAACAGAAGGGTCACTCAGGACAGTCCCAGATACACTGGAAAAGTAGACTACACCCAATTTTTCACTCTGGCAATTAACACAATGTAAGTTCATTCAAATTAAATGGGTTTGATGCCTTACATGGATTTGCCCCTAAGCAGATATAAATTTACATTATTTTTCATATATTCACCCCTCTAAGTGACCACTGAAATATTCATTGAATACAAGGGAGAAAAACCAATCAGTATATAGAGAAAGTCTAGTGGAGATTAGAGTTAGTTTAAAGAACAAGAGCATAACAAGAAATTGTTCATGTAATACAAAATTGCTTCATTACACATCTCTAGAAAAATGCAAAAAATGCAAGTATCCTAAGAATCCTAAATTTTACACAGACTAATGTTCAAAAAATACAATTAGAATTTTTCAGGTCTGGTTGTTTTTTTAACTGTCAGAGAATCATATTCCATCATTTTACTAAATTCATGTTCCATATAAAATATTCTTTTGATTCATCTTGAAAGCCTAAGTATATTCAATTTGCAGGTAGCTTGTTCTGACATTCTTCTGTATGACTAATATTGATTTTCATAATATATACATAATAACAATTTTTCAGTAGTGTATTACTGACATCATTTTCTGCCTTAATACTAATAATGATACTTGAAGGGAAAAAAAGTATCTGTTGATGAGTTATATAATATCCTAAAGACAACAATTATTCAACTGTCATTATAATTGTTTTTTGTCAAATATGTTTTGAATTTATCCTGTTCATGCCTAGGGCCTAATTATTAACATATAAAATTGTTTTGATTCTAGAGATCATAATATTCTGGTTCTTCAATGAGTTATTTAATGAATAATAATTTTTTCTTTTAGGGCTTTCCTAGAAAAATACACAAAGCTAAAAGTTTGAGACAAGGGAGAAGAGGCAACATACATAGGAGGAGAAAAAAAAATACAGACATACTGAGACACAGCCAGAGACAGAGACAGCATCAGAGATGGAGACAGAGACAGGGACAGAGACCAAAAAAGAGACAGAGACAATTATTCATAAAATTCTCAACTATTGAAAATGTATTTAAATTTCCAATGTATTTTGTTTGAGTACTTCTGAATCCAACAAATTATAAAACCTTTAGTCTAATGACATTATTTTTGATCATGGTGTGTCAAGTCGATCAAGTTTGTCTTCCTATATGAAATAAAACCACCTTTAAAAAATTAAAATATTCACTAAAATATGTGATGAAAAGAAACGTGGAAATTTCATGTAAAAAGAAATAAGAAAGTAACAGAAACTGCTATTATCTAAAGTGAGGTGATTAAGATGCCTTTTTTCTGAACATTTCATATTTTGAGTTCAGATAACCAGGCATCCATTACCTGCTATCACTTAAATCTTCAACTGCAGAGGTAATAATCTGTGCTCATTCATCTGAACTCAAAATCACATGCCTAGAAATATGTAAATAAGTTGCTACACCTAAAAAACTGGAATGGGTTTTTATAATAATGATTTGCATTAATGTGATTTCAATTAAGGCCTTAGACTACAAAAATAAAGTAAAAGCACACTCTTTCGAGAACATCAGAGATTAATGTATTTTATGTACTACTTTTTAAAATAAATGTAAATGATTTTTTAAAAGTAACCTTCCCCCCTAAACTTTAAAGAAGCTTGACATTATACACATTACCTCATATTACTGAATTGATATTACTCAAAGTGTCTTTAGAGATTATCTAAGTTATATTTGTTTCAGTATAAAACAGAATAAACCAAGAAAATGAAAACAATATGCTTAACACTCAAGAAGTTTCCAACTGTACTCTTGCTCAACATTTAAGGTCTGCTAGATCTGGGGATCTTCTAATTCTCTGGAGTTCTTTTCTCTCTGATGGGTTTGGACTGTTCATGTTAAACAAAAGGAGATCTAGGGATGTGTAACATTTGCCCTGAATGACACCTTTGCATTCCATTTCCTTTCTGCTTTATGGAAGCCCTAGACAAAGGCCTATTTGATGACATGTCATCATTAAATGGAAATGTTTGCAGTGACATCCATCAATGGTGATTCCAGTTTCTCTTACTTACTCACTCTTAAATACATTTCTACTCCAGTAGTATCCTCCTCAGTCTATTACTGGATGCTTCAGTTGAATGTAAAACCCACCATGTAACATGAGCTTTTCAATCTTGCTTAAGGTTAGATTTCCTAGGGGAAATATTTAAATGTTGAAACTCAGTAGATCTTTCCCCCAGATGTTCTTGTTTTATTAATTTTAGAATAGGCAGGCACTTTCATTTTTAGGCCATTATCTAGATTACTCAGTTGCACTACAACAGGCATAAAAATTTCAACCTTTGTTTTCTCTAAAATTAAGAGAGTAAAGCTCACTGTCCTGCCAAATGACAAAGGAATTAAGTTCTGTACAATTGCAATATATATTCCTTAAAATATGGAATAGTGTTCGAATGTTTCCAAGCATGATCACACACTTTAAGATCAGAGCCCATTATTTGTTCAATTCAGCCTATATATATATATATATATATATATATACATATGTATCAATATATGTTGATACATGATCAACATATGTTGATACACATATATATCATATGTATATATATATATTAGCCTGTCCTGTCTATCATATTCATAACCATTTATAGCATTATTTTGTCACACTACTTTGTATAACTTAACCAATTGAGTAAATAAGTATAAAAAATTAAAATGAAATATTATTATTCCTCAGTTGAGCTGAGAAAAATTATATCATTATATTTGTATTATGAAGACAAACCAGTAACCATACGTGTCAGACACCCAGAGGATATTCTTAAGCAACTGAGTAATTAAACTCCATGCTAACCCCTCCTTTAGAATCTTAGAATATTATTATGTGTTCTTTAAAAAAATATTATTATGCATTCTTTAAAAAAATTCTGAAAAAAGCAGTAATTCAAATATTGCAGACATTCAGAGAGAACAGGTGAAACTGAAGGGTTTCCAAATGGTACATTATTTTTAATCTGGCAGCTGAGTTTGTAAAACTGATATGGCCAATTAGTCCCAACTGCATCTTCCGGATTCTGAAATGATAGTGGCTCTAAGTATGTGATGATGAAAGGAAAAGAACACAAGGAGAACATCTCACTGCAGAGGAGAGAAGCAGTGGCTGAGCATCCTCCTTGTGCCCTATTTAAGAACACACAGTCTTTTTTGCTGCAAAAGTTTCAACTAATTTAACACAGTGGGAAAAACTGTGATAATGATCTAAGACATTACTTTCCATGAAGTGGACTAGAGACAGTGACTTTTCACCTTTTCACCCTTTCTTTCTTTCTTTCTTTCTTGCTTTCTTGCTCTTTCTTTCTTTCTTTCTTTCTTTCTTTCTTTCTTTCTTTCTTTCTTTCTTTTTCTTTCCCTTCCTTCCTTCCTTCCTTCCTTCCTTCCTTCCTTCTTGCTTTCTTGCTTTCACCAGAGCATCTTAATGTATGTAGGAAAATGTTTTTTTTTTATTTTTAAAAAATTTTATTTAAAGAAAATAAAAAGCAAAACAGAAAAAAAGAGTAGAAATAATACAGAATTTCAAAAAAACACTAAGAAATCACTAGTTGATAAATTACATATTTTCATCTTAGAAATAATTCAAATTAAAAATTAAAATATAAAAAGTGGACATTCAAAAAGAGTGCAAACAGTTCTATTCAACGATCTAACAAAAACTTAGTAATATGGTTATCTTACACACCGAAACATACATGCAGTTATATCCTTTCAAGCACTTTCCCTCTCTTTTTTATAATATCAATTACACAGTTTGGGTTTTATTACTCCTACATTTCTTATTATTTTTTACACTACAGACATAATGTGATATTTATAAATATGATTCTTATTTATTTTACTAATGAGGATAGTTTCAGTTTGCCTCTATTTACTTATGAAGGTCTCAAGATCATCCTTTTTTGTAGCTGAGTAATATTTCCACTGTATAAAAATACCACATCTTTTTCATCCACTCTGTGGTTGATGGGCATTTTGATTGTTTCCAAGATTTAGCTATGACAAATTGTGCTACTATGAACATGGGTGCACATATATCCTTGTGATATGACATTTTCAGTTTTTCTGGAAAATATACAGGAGGGGAATAGCTCGGTTGAATGGAGCTTTCAGTCCTAGTCTTCTGAGAATTCTCCATACTGATTTCCATAGTGGTTGCACCAGTCTACACTCCCACTATTGTTCCTTTTTCCTTGCAGTCTTGCCAACATTTATTATCAGTTGATTTCTTGATGGCGCTATTCTTTCCAGAATGAGATGAAACCTCAATACTGTTTTAATCTGCATTTCTCAAATGACCAATGAAGGTGAATGTTTCTTCATGTATTTATTTGCCATTTTTATATCTTCATCTGAGAACTATGTGTTCATCTCATATGCCCATTTTTGGTGAAGGTCTTTGAATTTGGGGGGTTGATGTTTTTCAATTCTTTGTATGTTCTGGATATAAAAATTTGTCTGAGAGGTTGCTGGCTAAAATTTTCTTTGGGTTTTTTTTTCACTCTGTTGGTGATTTATTTTGAAGTTCAGAAACTTTTCAATAATTTGAGATCCCAGTTGTTGATTCTTTTAAGGATTTCCTGTGCAATTTTCACTTTGTTCATGAATTTTCTGCCTACTCCTATGTCTCCAAGACTTCTACCTACCTTATCTTCTAGTAAATTTAGTGTTTCTATTTTAATATTTAGATCTTTGATCCATTTAGATGTTAGTTTTGTGCATGGTGATAGGCATGTGTCTAGTTTAAGTCTTCTGCATGTGGAGAGCCAATTTTTCCAATACCATTTATTAAAGAGGCTATACTTCTTCCAGTGAACATATTTAGCCCCTTTGTCAAATGTCAGGTGGCTGAGTGTCTTTGTAATTGTGCTTGAATTTTCTAATCTGTTCCATTGATCCTCAGGTCTAGTTTGTGGCTAATACCATGAAGATTCTATCACTGTAGCTTTGTAGTATAGTTTCAAGTTAGGAACTGAGAGGTCTTCTGCCTTGTATTTGTTGACAGAATTGCCTTTGCTATTCTAGGTTTCTTCTGATTCCAAATGAATTTTAGAAGTGTTTTCTCTAGATCTGTGAGGTATGTCGATGGTATTTTGATTGGGATTGCATTAAATGTGTATAAAAGTTTTGAGAGTATGGCCATTTTCACAATGTTGTTTCTTCTTAGCCAAAAGCAAGGAATATCCTTGTATTTTCTAATATCCTCTTCAATCTCCTTTTTAAATGTAGCATAATTTTCAGCATATAGTTCTTTTACATTCTTAAGTTGATTCCTAAGTATTTCATTTTTTTAGATGCCTTTGTGAAAGGCAATACTTCCATAATTTTTCTTTCACAGAGTTTTTGTTTGTTTGTTTGTTTGTGTACAGGAATGCTATTGATTTTTCAGCACTGACTTTGTATTCGACCACACTGCTGAATTTGTTTATGACCTCTAAGAGTCCTTTAATGGAGTTTTTTGGGTCTTCTGTTTAGAGTATCATGTCATCTGCAAATAGTGATAATTTAACTTCTTCCTTTATTATCTTTATTCCTTTTACTTATCTCTCTTGTCTGGTTGCCCTGGCTAGTGTTTCCAGATTTATATTGAACAGGAGTGGTCATAGTGGTCATCCTTGTCTTGTTCCTAATTTTAGAGTGAAAGCTTTCATGTTTTGTCCATTTAGTATAATGTTGGCTGCTGGTTTGTTATACATGGCCTTTATAAGATTGAGGTAGACACCATGTATTCCAAGTTTCTGAGTGGTTTTTATCATGAACAGGTGTTAGACTTTATCAAAAGCTTTTTGTGTGTCTATTTAGATGATCACGTGGTTTTTGTTTTGGGCTCTGTTGATGTGGTGTATTACATTTATTGATTTGCATATGTAAAACTATCCCTGCACTCCTGGAATGAATCCCATGTGGTGATGATATATAATCTTCTTGATGATTTGTTGCATTTTAATTGCCAGTATTTTATTTGCCAGTATTTTATTGAGAAACTGCATCAATGTTCATTAGTGAGATTGGCCTATAGTTCTCCTTTTTGGTTGGGTCTTTCTCCTGTTTTGGAATCAGAGTAATATTTGCCTCTAGGAATGATTTAAGGCTGATTGCTTCCTTTTCAATTTCATTGAAAAGTTTCAGGAGTATTGGCATCAAATCTTCTCTAAGTTTCTTGTACAATTCAGCAGTGAATTCATCAGGACCTGGGGTTTTATTTGTGGTTTTTATGTTTTCAATTCAATAGCTGATATTGTGTTATTCAAAATTGCTATATTTCTTGATTGAGCTTTGGTAGTTTATATGTTTCTAGAAATCTGTCTATTTCCTCTGTGCTTTCCACTCTATGTGGGTAGAGATTTTCAAAGTAGGTATTCATGATCATTTGAATTTCCATGATATCTGTAGTAATTTCCCTTTTTTCAGTCCTCATTGCATGAATTGCATTTTTTTCTTTCTTTTTCTTGATGAGGCTAGCTGGAGATTTGTCAGTTTTTTTTATTCTCTCAAAAAAACCAGATTTTTGATTCATTAATTCTTATTTTTTTAGTTTCAATTGCATTAATTTCTGCTCTGATCTTTACAATTTTCTCTCTTCTCTGAGCGTTGAGTTTTACTTGCTCTTCATTTGTAGAAGCCTGAGATGAAGCATTAGGTTATTTATTTGTGCTCATTTTGTTTTCTTGATATGACAATTTATTATTGTATATTTCCTTCCTAAGACTACTTTCATTGCATCCCACTGATTACAGTATGTTGCTTTGACATTTTCATTGAATTGTAGTTATTGATTTATTTATTATTTAATTTCATCTGTAGCCCACTGTTTGTTCAAAAGTTTTTTATTTAAGTTCCATATATTTATGCAGGTTTTGCAACTTCTTTTGCCATTAATTTCCAATTTCAGTGCACTATGGTTAGATATTATGCATGGGATAATTTCAATACCTTTGCATTTTCTTAAGAATGTTTTATGGGATAATATATGGTATATTTTGACGAATGTCCCATGTGCAGCTCAGAGTAATATGTATTCTGGTATGGTCAAGTTGAAAACTCTGTAAACATCTACTAAGTTCATTTGCTCACAGGTGTGATTCAGTTCTATTATTTCTTTGCTGACTTTTTGTTTAGTTGATCTATCTCTTTGTGACAAAGGGGTATTATGGTTTCCTGTTATAATTGTGTTCTTCTGTATTAGGCTATTCATGTCTACTAGTTTTTGTCTTATGTAGTTAGGTGCTTCTGTATTTGCTGCATATATATTTATAATAGTTATTCCTTCCTCTGAATTTTTCCACTAATGAACATGTATGACTTTTTTTATCTCTTTTAATCATTTTCGGTTTGAAGTTCACATTGTCTGGTAATAGAAGAGTTACTCCTGTTTTATTCTGGGTTCTTGTTAGATAGGAATACTGTTTTCCATCCTTTGACTTTTAATCTATCAGTTTCCTTTTGAGTCAGATGTTTTTCCTTGTATACAGCCTATATGGGATCATGTTTCTTGATCTATTCTGTCAACCTATTTCTTTTTACAGGTGAATAGAGTCCATTTACATTAATGGGTATAACTGAAAAGTGCTGGTTCAATTTTGCCATGTTATGTTCCAGTTGTTTGCTGTCTGCTTTTCACCCTTGTTTAATTGTTTGTTCTGCCTGGTTGTTTTTTTCTGTTGTTCTGGAGATCATAATCATTTTTATATCTATCTAGGATGTCTTTCAATACTCTTTCTAGGGTTGGTTTAGTGGACATAAATTCTTTCAGTTGTTGTTTGTCATTGAAGTATCTTGTTTCTCCATTAAATTTGAAAGAAAGTTTTTCCTGGGTATATCAATCTGTGTTGAAAGTTGTTTTCTTTCAGGGCTTGAAATACTGCACTCCAAGCTCCTCTTAACTTGAAGGTTTTTGTTGAAAAACCTGCTGTGATTCTAATGAGCTTTGCTTGATAAGTAAGTTGTGTCTTTTCTCTAACAGTTTTTAGTATTCTGTTTTTATGCTGCATGTCTGGGATCTTAATTATTATATGTCTGTGTATAGATTTATGTTGGTTGTGACTGGTTGGCATTCTATATGCTTCACTTATCTGCATATCAGATTTTCCCCCATGTTTGGGCAATTTTCTTCTATTATTTCTGTAAGTAGTTTACATATGTCATTTCCATTAACTCCTACATCTTTACAGATGCCTATTAGTCTTCTGTTGTTTCTCTTGGCATCATCTTGAAGCTGCTGGATTGTCATTTCATGCTGCCTTTTTATTTTTAAAAGATCTATTCTTTCATGATCGTTAATTATGAGCCTGTCCTCAAGGTCTGAAATTCTATCCTTAGCTTCATTCATACGTTTTTGCCAGCTTTGAGTAGAATTTTTTGTTTCTTGGATGTCTCTTTGAGTTTGTTTCATGAATTCTGCTTGTTTTCTCTATTATTCATTCATGGTTTCAATCATTTTCCTGTTCTCCTGTACTTTTTTATCTATTTCTTCTCTGGCTGCTCTGAGCAACTCCCTCACTAAGGTTTATTTCTGTCTTTACATGAGAGATTACTTCTATACCTCCATAGCCTCATGGAGTTGTTTTTTTTTTTTTAATTTCACTTGCTATCTTTTCAGAGATTTCTGGTGTGTTACTTTTAAAGGCCTCTATTTCAATGTCTCCTGTACTTGCTTCTGATGGACTAGATGTTTCAGATTGCATTTTGCTTTTTTATTTTGCCATTTTCCCATTTAAGTTTCATATTTGATCTTTCAATCCCACTAGTCTCAACTGTTGGTAATGTGTATCTTAGGGTCCTACTGGAAGGTTGATGTTTGTTCAATTCTGGGTCCAGCAATAAAGAGGTGGTTCATTCACCTGAATTCCTCCTGCATGCACTGTTTGCTGAGAGTTACATGTTTTTTTTTTTTATCAGAGATGGAACTCATGACCTTGCTCTTGCAAGGCAGGTGCTTATACCATTGAGCTAAATCCCCAGTTGAGTGAGTCTTACATTCTTTCTAGTCTGACAAGCCTAGGATGTGGAAATCAAGCCTTAGTTCCTGCTGTTATTTATTTCAAGTTGTTCAGTCACCAGATCTCCCTGTTTATAGTTTTTGTCTCAGGTAGAACTCTACTGTGTTTCTGGGTGTCTCATAGGCCCTTTTACTTTTCTCTAGGTTGTGGGAGGTCTTATTGTCACCCTCATCAACCTACCTAATGTTCTCGGTGTGAAGGAAGGACTCACTCAACCTCCTGCCAACCTCTCATACTGCTAGAGGGGGCTGCACTATTGCTACAGTGTAACCACTGAAGGTGGCAAATTCTATTCCTATTTTGGGGGCAAACTCACCTCACTGATTGAAGCCTACTGAGTTCTTCTGTTTGGATGAGGGGTTACTGTGTCTCCTCTTGATACAGCATGGTTAATCTACTGCAGTCCAAGGTGCTCGCAGGAGGTATGGGAGCTGAAGATCAACAGTAATAGTAGGTCCAGGATGTGGGGGGTCCCCAACAGCAGTGGTGGGACTGCAGTTGTGCGCACTGCTGGGTGGAGTTCCTGAGTTCCACCGGGTGGTTTGCTAGGACAGCCTGGGTTTGCAGGAGGGGCTTGGGTCTGGCCTGGCCCCACATGCATCACTAGCTGGAGTTCCCAGGTCCCATGAGGTGGTCTCTGCATTGCTTTTGTACATATTACAAAAGTCCATTGCCAAAAGTTAAAACATTTTTTCAGTAAGAACTATTCTTGATATAGGAAAGTGGCAAGACAATATCTTGTTATCTTGTTTAAGGCAATCATAAAATAATTACCTTTTTTTCCCCAACATTAATGCATTTTTAAAGTAGACATACTTTATTCAACAGTGTTAATCTAATATTTTAGTAAATATTAGTCTGTACTGTCATCGTGATTGATTTTCCTATGATAGAAGCAACCACCCAAGATAAATGCAAAAATACTGAGAAATCATTAGAATTCAGATTTGTGTAAAATATTTTATCCCTAAAATTTCAATGAATAAATATTTTGCAATATAAACATTAAACATCATTTTGCTTTCTTTGAATTTTCATCTTTTTAAAAAGTCAATTAATCAGAAATCTAGCTTCTTTACTTTGTTTCCTATCACCTTGCTCACACACTGTTCTTCAATTTTCCAAAGTTCTCTCTCTAAACAATTCTATGTCTACATTTTAAGCAATGTGTTTCTTTGTTTGTTTTTAATCTATTCCATTACTCATGGAGATTCATGTTTTCTGTGAAAATGAGTGGCAGGACCCTTATTTCTGAGCTTGAATATTTGATCATTTAGGTGTTTTTATATATTTCTTTTGATTGAATGTCAGTATATTAGCATGTTACTATAAGTTGAAAAATTTATGGTAATAACAACAAATGCATAAAAAATGTACTAGACAACTTTCTTAAATATTGGACATAAAATATTGATTTAACCCTCATGAACATACTAAGAGGAGTATAACTTGTTATACTTGCTTCAAAGTCTGGATTAAAGCCTAGGCATTCTGTTTTGAGTGTTCAGTTTTATATCACTTCTGCTGAAAATTTTAGAAACTTAACCCACTTACAAGAAGCAATATCTCTCATTACGAGCAAAACTCAGCCTGAATTACTTCATTTAAGACAACATAGCAATAAATCAAGTGAAAGAAGCACTTTGCTAGCTACTTATTTAATATTTTCTACAACTCAACTAATGTGAAATGCCACATAGTTCAGTAAAGTTAAATTTTACTTATTAAGAGTGAATATCATTTCCAAACTTTGCAATTGTTGTCCTTAAAGGGAAGAAATGAGTCCTCTCACATTTTCTATTTGAAGTATTTGGTACAATTCTCAGCCTACATAGAAGGGAAAAAAACTTATGAATTAAAAAAAATCCTAAAGAAGATTATGGGAAAGGGATGTCCCTAATATTATGGCAGCAGGTATATTCATGATCAACCTATTAGGAGGAAAATATATTATTAGGAGGCCTGCTATTACTGAATTTGTAGCAGAAGTTGCTTCTAGTACTTTGCTATTTCCAAGTTTTTTATATGATTTGAAATTTTCAAGTTTTTAACTAACAACATTATATTATGTGTGAGCACCTTGGAAGTATGATATTTGAAGAAGAAGTTGTTTAACCTAGTGAGTGAATATCTGGTGTAGGCGACCTAGAACTGTGTGAAATATCAGTAGTAGAAAATTAACTACAGATTATTCTAACAATTTAGAATGCTTCTCTTTAATTAGTATTGATAGATTGAAGAAATTTATGAGTTTTCTACAAAGCATAAAATTCATTCACGATCAATTTTTATTTAAATATCAAGAAATGTGATAGATAGAGGAGAGTAAGGAGATGAAAGGACTAAGATGTGTTACATACATGTACTAATTCTTCATACAAAATACAATCATTATCTATAGAAAATAAGTACTAATAAAAATTTTAAAAACATAAGATAAAGAACAGTAGAGAGACTTGTAAATAGCTTACAGGAAAGTACGGAGGTCAAATATAACATAAATTAAATTATTTAAGATATAAAACTATGGTATAAAGATTACTGTATATACTTTAAAGACATTCTTGGACATTCAGGCTTAAATTCTAAAAGGATTTTAAAATGCAAGTGATTAGAATAAATGCTGTCCTGAAGTAATTAAACAATTTATTGTCTAACTCATCAATCTTATTTCAGCACTTTTTCTCCTTTCATTAGCTATTTAAACCTAGTTCTGTATTCTCTTTGGAACTACATTTATTATTGTACTGCTTTCCTCATTAAAGAGAGAAATCTTAAATACATGGTATATTATTTTATCACTTTCTTCCTCTTTTTCAAAGAATATTTTGAAACACATACACTAATCCTCTGACAACGGCTAACAAACACACTATTATAATGCTTCAATACTCACATATGAACATTCAAAAATATTCCAGAAATCTCAGACACTTAGGAAATAAAAATAAACTTTCTCTTATTAAGTCAGGGAATATAAAGTAAATAAAGTATTTGGGCAGAAGCCCTGAAGTTTGGATCTGTTGAGTTAGTTTCTAAAACATCAGCAAGCAATGTAAAAGTATCTTTAAGACCAAGTAATGTGATAACCTCAAATCATTTAGATTTAATATTCTTTTATGTGGAGTATTTTTCAAATAGTTCATCTCTTTCAAGCCTTTCTTGGCTTCATATACTTCCCTTTTTGTGGCAAATGGTTTGGCCTCCCAAGCCTTCTTTTGAAATTTAGAAGGAGCCTTCCTGAACACACAACTCTTCCATTCTTTATATCTATAAAAAGGGGTGAAACAGATGCTGCCAAGGTCTGCCCCTAGCTCAGCAAAGTCTTCCACAGAATATGACTTTAGAAAACTCTAAGTGCCTGAATGGCTGAGCACTGGAATCAAATCCCTGGAATTAATTTTGTAAGGGGCACTTCTCAAGTGGGATGATCTGGGCCCTTTGATTAAAGCAACAGCTCTCACTTTTGCACCACTGAGCCTGCACAGGGGCCGTGGGGTCTTGGTGACTCCTGAGATGCCCCTGAGGCATCTTCTCCACTGTCTTGGTGTGAAGGACTTGACTTCTTTAAAAATGCCAATCTGTTTTGCAATGATGCTTTCTTTTGCTCCAGCTTTCTAGGCCTTAATTTTACAAGTTTAATGGTACCTCACCTCATGAATGCTTTTGGTTGTGAATAATTTGGTTCACAAAAGAAACTTTTGGCAAAATTCTGTTTCTGTTTGCTAACTCTGCACTGCGCGATGGCCAGGACTTTGGCCATCTTTCTCACATGAACACGAATGTGGCCAGTTTTTCAGAACTGTGCAATGAATTACATTAATGAACCAAGGTACCATTCTACTTCTTTTTAGCGAAAAACTAAAATTTTCAAATTCCTCATTTCTGGTTTTTGGTTCTTATTATCATAGTAAGCATCTCTAAAAGCAACATACAGTATCAGTGATATGGTCTAAAAGTTGGGCTATCCTGTAATTTTTTTCTACCAGATTCATTCGTCCACATCATTTAATCGTAATGCTTTCCCTAGTCTCAGGACACAAGCAAAATGAAGACAAGTTTTCTGCTAGAGTGTAACACTAACAGGCAGAGTGTAATTGCCAGTAGACCCTTTGTGCCACGGTGAAGGCTTCTGAGCTTGGTCTTTGCTTTGTACATTTCTATCAGAATTTTGGTTTTCTGAACTCCAACTGGAATTTTCCATTAATATCAGTTTAACACATTCTGCTGTTTCCCTATCTTACATATCCAAGTATTTCCAAACTCTTCCTGCAAATTATATGCAAAGTTTTCCACTCTACACAGTTCAGTGTAGTTCTGGTAGTGGCCTCACATCTCTGGCACCAAATCTGTTATTACTTTTCACATTGCTCAGACACAACACAGAACACTGACAGTTAATGGAGAAATGTGTTTTGGTTCATTGGTACAGCCCGTGGCAGATGCGCTTCAAGGCAGAAATGGTACGCGGAGGAGAATAACAGACAAAATGCTGTTCATGTTCTTACAGATGGAAAGCAGAGAAAGAAAAGGAAAGCTAGAGAGGAATATATACCCTTTCAGATAATGTTTCCAACCACACACCACTAACCAGGTCCCACATTCCAGCAAGCTCTTATGGTTTCTCTAGATAGATATAATAATGAATTAAATGCTAAATCACATCAAAGCCATGGCTATGAATATTATGCAATAATATTCTTAAAAATAATGTAAAAACAGTTTCAGGTCAAAGGTATACCAATGAAGGCCATATGAAATGATGTATAAAACTAGCAAGTACTACTGTTTATACTCCCTAGGGACCTATCATTCAAGCTATAGCAGGCTCATTTAGAAAAAAAAATATATAATTCTTAGAGAAATTTTAAGCTCACTCCAAAACTGAACAGAATTCTCATATATCTCCTTTGCCACATACAGACAATAATCTAAATTATCAACATTAGTCACCAGAATTTTGCATTTGTTATAAACAATGAACCCACAAGAACACCTACTCTCACCAAAACTCTGTAGTTTGCATTAAATCAATATTTTCTGTTACAAATTCTACAGCTTTCAACAAATTTATAAGTCCACTATATAGTATCAGAGTATTTTTGCTGACCAAATAACCTCTTTTCTTGTACTTGTCACGTCTTTCCTCCAAATCCTAACAACCATTGATCTTTTCATTTTTTTCTAGTTTTGTGTTTTGCACAATATAATGAAATCATAAACTTTGTAGAGTCTTCAGATTGACTATTTTCACTTTGTCACATGCATGTAATATTCATTCTTGTCTTTTCATGGCTCAATAGTTCTTTTCTTTTAGCACTGAATAATTTCTTTTCTGGATCAACAATCGTTTATCCATTCACCAAGTGAAAGACATACTGATTTTGTAAGTTTTGACTATGAGTATAGTATCATTATTTGAGCCCTCATTGCTGCTTTAATAACATAAATCCATTAAAAATGTTTACCTTAAGAGCATATAAGATTTTATGGTAATCATGATTTCCCATTTCATTGCTTTGAAACCTTTCAATATTTCATTCATCAGTTGGAATGGTTTTAATCTGTTTTGTTTGACTTTATTATATGTGATGGTAGGAACAGCTGTTTTGAAGAAAACAAAATAGTATGGCAGCCATTGCTGATTTAATATCGTCTTGCTTAGAAGTCCTACCATGCTTCTACTCCGCTGTTACCATTGGTTCTATCATGTGTGTCTTACTGGGATTCTAATATATGTGATAGTATAAACAAATTTTTTATTGAAAATGAGATATTATAGTAGTCATTGATCATTCTCTGTTATTCAGTTCAGAATGTCCTGTAATTCTTTCATTCTTTTGAAAGGTTTTATACTATTTTGTTATGTTTGATATTATTGTATTTGAAACTATGCTCAACTATAGCAGAGAAAGAGATATTATGATAGCTACTGTTAATGTCTGGTTGTCTTATTGTAAAGTGCTGTGTCACTTATGTTGTTCTGTTCTGATGTGCTTTGTTCTGCCCTCTTTTGTTTTATTCTCTTTAAAATAAAAAAAAATATTTACCTTTCATGACTGTTTTGATTTGGGGGAACATACAGAAGTTTCCTGATGTCACATCTGGTAAATAAGGTGGACGGAGACACAATCTAACCAGGCTTTTCGTTTAATGCCATTCAGCAGCAGCAACTAGTACATTTTTTATCAAATTCCCTAATGACACTCACAATACAAAGCTCCCCACATTGCCTCAGGAACTGGAAAATAAATGATAGGGTAAGCATTTCTAAGTAAGGAAGAATACCTTTAGAGAGACTAATGGCAGCATGTCATTATAATAAAATATTTTTTAAAATTTAAATGCTCATGGTATATCTTGATCATTCCTTGCATATGCATACTGTAAATGGCACTGAATTCTGTAAGTCCATGTGAAATCAGTGCTTCGTCTCTGGCTGTATGTAACAGAAATGGAAACAAAATACACATACTTTTGTAAGTTACTGTGTTTATTTCCAAAATGATTTCATATTATCTAGAAGAGGCTGATAGATTTTATGCTCCTAAGAATTGGTTTGTGTCTTGCCAAAAGTATGTGATCACAAGAATTTTTCAGAAGCTGAATCTAGATTGTGTGATTGATTGGTAAAACAATGCTGGGATTAAGGTTTAATGATTGCTGGATGAGTTCACTGATTGGATTAGCACTGTTCTAATCCTGTTAGAATGTGTACAATGTGAGAGACAGAAACAGGTTTCTCTCCCTCCTCTCGTTGCTTTGTTATCTTTCACTGCATATACTATCACCTGTCTCTAATGCCACCCTGCACTTATGCCAGCCAGTCAGACTGAAACCTCTACAAACTGTGCACTAAATAAACATTTCAACACTTTAACTTTGAGTATTGGATACTTTGCCTCTGCAATAATTAATAATAATAATAATAATAATAAATAATAAATGAAAAAGGAAATTAATGTATGTTGCAGAAAAATAACTAAATCAGATGCTATAAACTGTTTGTAAAATTCATTAGTAATTGAATCCATCAGTTATATCTTTCTACAGTTTGAAGTTTCCTTAATGCAGATTCTGCTAAAGAGTTTATGAAACGGTGGGATTTCAGTAGCAAATTTGGCTTTAATTTTAGAGAATTTAAGTCAACAAAGTATATGCGAATGTTTCATAACTTTTCATTGCAAAACAATGGAAACCGTATTTCAATATATCTGTAAACTAACTATGTCATATTCCATCGAATGGCTGACACTTGTACTCCCCGGTAGGCATGGTCCTACCGACAACATATTGCATTAAAATAAGTCACACAATTTTGAATGTATGTATGCTTCTCATCATTATTATACAATTAAAAATCAAGTGTTTGGTTTTGGATACTATTTATCAGTGGAAAAGAGTTCTCTTTTTTATGACTTTATTTTTCCAATACAAGGGTCACCTTATACCTTAAAAATGTTATTGAATAATTGTATATATAATCCTGGATCCCATAAGAGGGCATGGTGTGTGTGTGTGTGTGTGTGTGTGTGTGTGTGTGTTTGTGTGTATCTTAGAATGGAAAAACGTCTACATGATAGTATGTGACACTAGTGCTGCAGCAGCACAACCCTTTCCCCTTGGGGATTACCACCAGTACAAACTATGTTGTTGTACTGAATACCACCAATCACAATTCTGACTATTTTAACATACAGTAATGTGATGAATGTTCACCATTCTAAGAGCTGTAATGCGCATGAGATCTCATACGTCAGAGGAATCTGGCATAAGATAGTTTCTTGCCAGCTGAAATAGTGAAGAAATCATTTCTACGGTTTTTGTTGCATTAGGTGACATAAAAGTGTTGACGGTTTACCAGTCAGTGTCATCCATGGAATATGTAAGTCAGAACCAAGCACTCTGAAGATGCTGCTGCCACAGAGCTGTATTCTAGTTGTACCTCTATAGCTTGAATTCCAAGGAAAAATATAACCAAACTCATATCTCATTGCAAATTATGTCTAAACTTGAGAGCTCTGATATTTATGTTTACTGGTGGGAAATGGGCTTTGGTTGCCAGCTTCAGCGACTGACTGAAGGGCTCTTCTGGGACTAACTGAGTTATTCTGGATAGTTCATATTTATTGCTAAAGTAGAAGTAGCCAAAGTCGATTACTCAATTTTCTATTTTAATTTATATATAGACATAAGAAGCTAGTGCAGCTGAAAGCTACATAACCTCCACATGAAAAACAATAGATTTAAGGAAAATTTTTTAAATACCAGAAAATATTGAGAAAAGATGTGTCTCTAAAGCAACTATTTGTGTATAATATGACTTACTTCTCTAATTATAGTCTTACTTACAGTTTTGGAATTATTTTGTTACTTATAAATTAAATAATAAATGAGAAAGGAAATAAATGTATATTGCAGTACATCAGGTTTAGCAGTTATGTAATAACTAATTTATTTTCTTTAATTGATAAAAGACACCCGGCTCTGAAGAAAAGGGTCATTTTCAATCTCAAAGCAGTATATAGAGACCTCCTTAAATTTCACATGATTTTTTAGGTTCGGTACTGATTATCTTGTCTACTTGAACAAATGATACAAGGATATGCACTGTTGAAATTTGTGTATTTGTAGCATTTTATTAATATTCCAATAATTAGAGAGAAACTGCATACAGTGTGTGAAAAACACAGAGGTATATTTGGAACTGCTATATGTTTTCCTGAGATTTAGAAAGTAAGACTGGATGAGTCAATGTTATTTCCTTACATTTTATAGCACACCTAAAATAGAATTAAAACCTTTTCATGATGCAGTGACAGTCAGTGAACCAAGAAGGAACATGCTCTATGTTTGAAGGCACAATGGAACTGAAAATCGAGCATTCTTAGGAGTCAAAAGTTGAATGTTGAAAGAACTATTAAACAAAAAAGTGAGTTTTTTTTTCTTTTTTGGTTTAGTTCATCCCCTATCTAAATACCTGTGTCACTGTGTCAATATAGTCAGGTATAAGAAAATAAAACTTCAACCTGATATGAGCGTTTGCTAGTAATTTAAATCAATCACATATTATAACAAAGCCTTGCCCTAGCGAGGTAGGAGACTTGGGGTGAACGGCATGACCGAATGCACGGGATGTGTCAAAGGTCATAAAACCTATTGATAATACGTTGAGTGACGTGTATCCTAGAAAGAAAGGACATAGCAGAACGTAAGACCCACAATGACACCAGATTTACAGCTTCTGTACACTTGAATCAATAAAAAAAAGTTCTACTTCCAATCCTCCATTTAGATTTGAATGTGGTGCTATAGCAGAACTAATGAGAAGATGGTATTATGAATCTGTCATTTACATGTGGGCACAAGGAATCAAAAGATGCTGTTTCTGATCCTTCATTTCCAACTAGTGAGAAGCCAAGTGAAGAGTGGGGCAGTTTAAATCTGTCATGAAGTCAAGTGAGTTTTTCATAGGACACATATTTCAATGCTTTTCCTTTTTCCCGAGTTGAAGGCTAGACCAGGTATTTTAGAAACAAAATATATCTTTCCCTATATCCTTAAGTGGCTGCTATTGCCACATAGAGCAACCTTCATTTCCAGCTTCCAAACCTCCTTGTTTTTACTATGCATACTTCATACATAGTGTGTCTGTTCTAGACACTAAGGACCTGGTAAGATGCCCCACACCCCAGGATGAATCCTTCCTCTGTTACACTGTTATATTTGTCTTTCCAAGGGCTAGACATTTTTAAATTTCATGGTACAAATAACAGAGAAACATTACCATTTTGAGCAATCAAAAACCCTCAATTTTTATTTTGTCAAATGAGAGATTGAAATAGTTCAGTTATTTAAAACAGAATTATTACTATAAGATTGTCAGCTGTTTTAAAGGAAAAAGTATTGGCCTTTTTGGGTATGAAAATACACCAAAGAAATAACAACTTGCATCAATGATTACAGCATTTTAGCCCTGTGGATGTTACTATTTCTTCTTTGGAAATTTTCATATTTACTTTCTGTATTATGCCAGCAGATTTTCTAATGAAATTGTATCCAATTGTCATAAATTATTTTCCAGAATAGCATTATTTGAAAATAGTCTTATATTTTTCTTATACTCATTTTATTCATTTTACTATACGTGCAAAAATACATAGTTCTCTATTACTTGAAAAGATAGTTCATTCAAATGCTAGAGTTCAGAAAGGCTGTTATGTTTCATATCCAGATGGATTTCAAAAACTAGCAGTGCACATATAGAGATGTCACATATGGAATTGAGGAACATTCTTGTTTCAGTGTATATTGCTTTTTGCTCTGAAATACAAAGGTAAAGTCCTAGCTATCTGGGAAGTAAATTAGTACTTAAAAGGAGAATTGGATTGGCAGTAAGATTCTGGCTCCAACTATTGAACTACCATAAACAAACTATGGCATTTGCAATCAGAGGGGTTTTGAATCAAGAAAACAAGTATTTGTATTACAGCTCCACAATGTGGGCTTCAGATAAAAGTAATTAGGGATGATTATGTAGATGAATGCAATTTTGTATTCAAAATCTTTGGATTCTTGAAGAATAAAAATGTCTCATCTTTCAAAGTACTAAAGAGATATAACAGCAACATGAGACATTTAAGAGAAACTTTAGAAACGCAGTTCATCAGGCATCTATTGTTTTTTGACTCAACCTCATACTTGAGAATGTTTAAAGTTCAGAATGTTCCTTTTCCAGTAATCTACAAGTTTCTTTTGAAGAATGGTGTTACAGTACTGTCATTTATTTCCCCATCAAGATAGATAATTGAGTCAGGGAATACAAGTATGACTAAAACACTACAAGCCAGATGATTTGCAGACTTTATTAAATAGTTACACTGGAAATTGTACGATGAGTTTGGTATTTTGATTCTATCTAACATAGTAAAATGTAGATCTCAAGTTTTATTATTGGCCTTTTCTTTCTATTGTAGGTCATATAAAAATTAGAACCTGGAAAACATCAATATCCTCACTGTCATCAACTGGCATCTATGTTGTTTTAATAATAATGAGTTGGAAAATTAGGTATCTCCAGCCAAATGCACTTATGTTCAGTTTTCAATTTCAATGAGTCATCTCACTACACTGTGTATAAAATGAATGATTACATATGAAGAAGCTATATAAACTTTCTATTTTCCTCAAAATTTATGGTGGTCATTCTTCCTGCAGTGTTGTTTCAGTTTGCATTTCTTGAATGACCAACGATGTTAATCACTTTTTTCAATATACTTATTTGTCATTTGTATTTCTTCACCCAAGAAATCAACCAATAACAAATGCTGGCAGAGCTGTGGAGAAAAAGAAGCACTTATCCACTCTTGTTAGGAGTGTAGACAGGTACAATGACTGTAGAAATTAGTGTGGGGATTCCTAAAAAAACTAGCATTAAAGATCCCATTTGCCTATGTTATTCCTCTTCTAGGTATTTTCCCAGAAAAATGAAGAATACCATACCATAGCGATATATGTGCACCTAAGTTTATAGCTGCACAATTTGCAATAGCTAAATTCTGGAAACAAACCAAATGCCCATCAATCAAGGAATGGATATAACAGATGTGTTTTTGTTCTGGTGGTGGTTGTTTTATACATGTATAATGAAGTTCTACTCAGCCACAAGAAAAGATAAACAAGAGACTTTATAGAAAAGTGGATGCAACTTGAAGCCATAATCATAAGTGAAATACATCAGGTCCACCTGTGTAACCATCATGTTGTGTCACTAGTGTGAGAAAATGAATGAGTAACTAAGACTAAAAAAATGCACAGTGGATACTGAGAAACTGTTTAACAGAAAAGAAACTATGATTGGGGAAAGGCATGAGGAAGAAAGAGAAAAAGAAAAAATGTACACAAGAGATAACTGAGATAGTTATACAGCTAGTTTCTCTTAGTTCAATGAAAATAAAGGGTTTTGCTCATGTTTTTTAGACAAGATATATGCCTATATTCTGACTCTCAATGACGACTGTGAAGACAACAATACTCTCTGTATCACCTATTGTAACTGTCCTACTAACTTGTTTTGTAACTCAGTTTCATTGTTTTGTCTTTTTTCTCCCTTAAAATAAAAAAAAAAGCAATAAACAAAGGAAGTTACATTATTCCTTTTTAATATATCTAGGTTAGGTCTAAATTCTTCATAGATATTTAACTCTTTAATTTTCATGATAACTGTATGAGGAATGAATTATACCTTTTATGTAGATAAGAAACTCCAGGTTTTTAAAATCTATTTAATATCTAAAACATATGAATGATACCTATGACATTTAAGCACATGAATGAATAATATGTTCAGTACTGAATAAAAATGGCTCATTTTGTCTGTTTGCCAAGAAAAAAAGTCAGCTTTTGTTGGAGCGAGTATGTGAAAGCTAGCCTGTGTTTTGGAATTGGAAATTAATGCCTTAATACCTGTTTCTAAAATTTCAGTGTATTTAAGCTGTTATAAATTTGTGAATTTTGTTTCCATGTATGTAATTTAAGAAAAGTGCTGTTCATGAGCCACCTTGCCACTATTATTTTACTCCAACTATATGAAAACACTGATTGAAAATTAAAGATTTTTAATGTTATTTGATGTAATGTCAATAATTCTTTTCAGCCTTTATCATTTTAGGTGGGAAAAGTGGAGTTAAATGTAACAGTAATCAAATTTTTTTCAATTTTTTGCAGATTTCAAAATAGTACTTCTTACTTTCCCCAAAATATTATAAAACTAACAGTCATTTTTTTTTATTTCAAGTGACTTTTAAAATGCATTAAATGCACTACCTCTAAAAGCCTGTCCATATTACTTAAAACCAAAATGGGATTGATGTTTTTTTGGACAAGGGATCAAACTCGATCTCATGCTTGCCAGGCAGGCATTTATGCTGCTGAGCTAAATCCCCAGCCCTGCTTTTTTAAATGTGAAAATAAGACATTGGGTTTTCTTAGGAAGTCAAACTGTAGTAGTCGAGGTAAAAAAGCTTCAGGCTTTACTTCATTCACCAGAGCAAGCACGGAGCGACGCATTGTAACCATGTGGCCAACATCTCTGCTTGCCTAAGTTGCTGTGATAGATTCATGTGCATTTGGCATACCTTGTGTTCCCTGGACTTTTTTAGAGTACTATGATGCAAACCCAAAGCCCCAGCCCCAGCTCGTTTTTACACCCTTACATGAGAACTTGTTCCTTAGAAAAAGTATTAGTATTTAACGCAGTGTAGGAATCCATTTCTATTTATATTATTCATCTCATGTATATTTAATGTGATTATATTTGCATACCAATATACCACCTTACTTTTTATTTTATATGCATATTTTCTTCAAACATGTTCTGTCTTTGTAACCTTACTAATGCACTGTATGTTTGCTGTGATCTTCAAAGAGACACTAACCATTTGTTTATAGACTTGAATTTTATCTTTGATATAAATTAGTGTTTTTGTTACTTTTTGCATAGCTTATCAGAATCCTTTATATTCAATCCTTTGCTGTATGTATACATATATTATTCATGAAAATAAAATATTGTATTTACATGTAGTTAATATCATACAAAAATGTAAAATAGAACAGTTTGTAGTGAAGTAATACTAATATAAACGAATGAATTTGACCAACATTAATGATAAATGAAACTTTTAATAATTCTTTAATAGTAAAAAAACCTCTCATATTATGAGAAATGATTCTGAAAGATTAAGCAGGAAACAAATTTCTAATATAACAAACAGAAAAATTAAAAATATTTCCTTGATTTTAATATTTAATATTTTAAATAAGCATGAATGTTTTTAAAGAGCTATTTTCTAATAGACAAAACAATGATCAATTCACAAGCTCTATTACAGGTGTAAAATAAAATTTAATAAAATAATATTTCTGAATATCATAATATTACAGATAATGTAAAAGAAAAAATAATTCAGGTATTCCTTTGAAATATAAATGGTCTTCCAGTAACATTTTTCCCTATTTCTGTGCTCTTACAGTTTTAGCTTAGACACTTATATAGTGTCTATTCAGAACATATTTCAAGCAAACAAACAAAATAAGACAAGCCTTTTTTAAAATTTCTTTTTATTTAGAGAAAATACAAAACAGAAAAAAGGGTAGAAATAATACAAAATTTGAAAAAATAACAGTAAGAAATCACTAGTTGATAAATTACATATTGTTATCTTAGAAGTAGTTCAAGTCACAAAATCAACGTGTGAAAAGTGGACAATGGCAGTGCAATCTATTCTGTTTGATGAACTAACAAAAACTTAGTAGTATGTTTATCTATGCTGCACATTTATACATACAGTTATAACCTAGCCAATGCCCATACTGAGATGTTAAGAAGGCTTATGTTCATCCATCTTTCTTGACATCTAAATCTGGCCATTGTCTAGGTAGCTACTAATGAAAGATAAAGGAAAATTATGTGTACAACTTGCTCATCACTAGCTGCAAAAAAAGGACTATTATTTCTCTAAGTATTCACAGTATTGGAGATAGTTTAGCTGTGGAATATAAATGAGAAAATTATTCTGGTGCAAAAAGAGATAAAGGGAAACAAAATCATTTTCCTATGAAAGACCTAGTGAAGCTCAGATGTTCCAAAAATCTGAAGGAAATGTGCCTTTGGAATAATCACAGAAAAATAAATTCCAACCATATTGTCCCTAATATAACTTGATGTTACTCAGCCTGTACTAAATTTGCTACATTAATTTTAAAACATGTAAAGAGGTGCAATTGTAATATGTTAGATATGTTAGTGTTATTTTAACGACAAAGAAGAGACATATTTTTCAATATTGTGACTTTTGAGACGTATAAATGCAATTTTTTTGCGATACAAATTTAGGTCTTGTAGATAGTGATATACTCCAATTCCGTTTTAATTTTCAAATTCCTGTTGGTATTGCCATGTTTTCATGATGAGGATGAAGATGATGACATGCTCCCAAAGCTGTGGTCTGCGGGCTGAATGCAGCATTGGATAGGTGAATCTTCCACTCACATACAGTGTCTGTGTTGCTTCCACAAAAGAATGGCAACACTGATTTCAAGGTATCGCTGTGGTGCTGGAGAACTCTAGACCAATATTCATTTTCATTTCACGTTTACCTCAGACTTCCCACATGTGTTTATGTTGATAAGTCTAAAACGTAGGAATTGATATAGTTGAAAGAAACTCCCAACCTACTAAACAGTACAAGCTTGTGTTCTCTAAAATTGAAGAATTAAATTTAGAACAATAGAGGTTAAGAACATATTTATTGAGAAAAACAAATCTGTCTGAGAGAGACACAGAAAGTATCTTGAGTGAGTTTCCAAAGACTCTGTCTTTTCTGGCTTCTTTTGTAGGGTAAAACCACAAAGTGAAGCACGCTTAAGGTGGGGAAAACATGTGTCTTGTTTACTTTTCTCTAGTTGTTGAGACAAAATGCCTGACACCCAAAACAAAGGATGGAAATGTCTTCAGATCTATAACTCATATTAAATTTTGAACAAATGACAAAAAAATTAAAGAAAAAAATTGCTGATCTCAAATAAAAAATTGCTGTGGGTATGACAAAGAACCATACTTCTATTTATGACCTTTACAGATTGGACATAGAAACATATATGGCTTAACAGACAAACATATTATAAAATCAGATTGCGCTCAAGCGTATTTGGCAAATTTGAATTATAGCTCTTTTCTAGTTTTTAGATTTATAAGTATGAATAAACTAGTTTGAACATTTTATGGGTCAAATAACAGAGATTTCTTACATTAAGAATCAAAAGGAATAAAAACTTTTATATATGAAAACAGATAGTTATTAAAGATAGATATTAGGAAGTCATAGGAATTGATCATAAATTGGAGCTTAGTGTAAGAGAGGTGTGGGAAAGGTCTGAAAGAGAAAAAAGGAACATGAAGGTGAATCAGTCCCTCAGGGCTAGTCATCTTGCAGAGATAGAGGAAGGGTCAGGGCTGGGGTTGGGGAAATGGTGACTGGCTAGAAGAAGGCAGTGGTGGGTAACAAGATGGTGGGAGTTGGAAGGGGTGAAATTAAACGTGATGTGCCAGAGAAAATGGGGGCAGGGAAGTGGAATGAAAACAGAAGGAACATCAAAAAGAGGATTGGTAGGATGTCGGATAAGGGTTTTTGCATCATGGACCAGGCCAGAAGTATTTAGGCCACTCCAAATGCCTCAATAAGGAAAGGACATGCCTGATGGAAAAACAAGGATTGCACATAGGGCATCTCTGACCATGAGCCATTGCAGTAGGAAAGGTTGCCTAAGTCACACAAGACACTGAAATCCAAAGTGCCCTCCTTGGGCCAGTGGTGGCCATTATCAAATTTGCATTGGGTCCAAGCCATCTGGCAGTAAAAGACTTTTGTTTTAGTTTGATGGTCTCCTGGAGACCTAGGATGTTTATGTTTTTTAAGAGATACCTGACCAGAGTGTGCTTTAGGGGTTGAGAAGGAATATTTCCCACAGGGATTGATTTGGAGGTGAGCCAAGGACAGGAGCCAGTCACAGCTCCCAAAGGAGATCATCACCCTCGCTGAGGGTACCCCAAGGGACATGAGGGAGTCCTAGTGTGAGGTCCACAATTTTTGAGAGAAAGAAAGAATGGCAGGAGCTCCTGGAATGAGGTGTGGCTCACCTGTAAGAGGAGGATTGGATTAATGTTGCATAGCGGCTGGAAACAGCAAAGGCAGAGATGAAGGAAGAGAAAGGGTGACTTGCTGGTAGTGGGAGTTCAAACTGTGGTAGCCCCCGTGAGCTGCACTCCTCATCCAGTGCGAATCATGGTATCAAAATATTAGATCTTTCAGTGTAGTTGAGAGACAAAAACAGAAATATGAAAAGCCTTTTTGCCAGCATGGGTGGGTTGCTGAAGACTGCAAGGACTTTCGAACAGAGGGAGATGGGGAATGGCTTTTGTGGAGTTGGGCTGGGACCAGAGACTGGATCACGGTGGCAGGAGAGGATCTGGAGAATCTCTGAAACATGCGTGAAACAAGAGCAGGGTATTTATTTTGGTCTTGGAATAAGAACATGGAAGCTGGAGTGGGAAGGATGAGCTGTCATCCCATGGCCTGCCACGTGGGTCTGGCATCGTGTGTGCCTGGCAGAGTCGCATGGGAGCAGAACCTATCAGTGTGCTAAAAACTTTATGCAGAAATATAAATTTTTTTAATATCTTATTAAATTATGCCCATTATTCATTATTATATAAATTATACCCGTTATTCATCATTGTCGTATTTCTGTTTCTTGAAAGTTATTATTTTTGCTGACTTCATTGCATCATGATCAAGAGACTGAGGAAGGAGAATTGCTTAAGCATATGTTTGTGATAGTTTGGGCAACATAAAGAGACATCAGTTCAATGAAAGGAAGAACAACGAAAGAAAGAAAAGAAAGAAAGAAAAAGGGAAAAGGGAGAAAGAAGAGAGAAAAGAAAGGTGAAAGGAATGAGTGAAGTTTGTCTTTTAATTTCTTGATTATATCTCTTACAATTAAACTAAAATTAAATTTATCGATTTTTAAATGATCATGGTCTACTCATCTAAGTAAATTTAAAGCATTATCTCTTTTTTCCTTTTTTTTCTTGGTCTTTTTGAGCAGGGTCTTGCCATGCAGCTCAGGCCGGCCTCAGTCTCAGTTTGTATTCCAGGACGGTCCCAAAATTGCAGCAGTCCTCCTGCCTCAGCCTCTCAAGTGCTGGGATTACAGCAGTGTGCCACCACGCCCAGTCGCATTATGTCTCATAAAGAAATAAATGCTAAAATATTATTTGATTTATTCTAAAGCAACTATAAATTAATTGGAATAAATTATAGTTTTTATTAAAAGATCTCTGTTTATCAACTAATAAAATGTGAGCAAGACTAGTAAACTGGTGCTTTTCAAATAAAGCTATGCAGAAGCATATAGAGCAACCACTTTATATAATAGGTTTAAAACATGTAGAAAAAGATGTTAGCCTTTTCTCACAAATTAAATTTTTAAAACCAGGTATACTATAAGTCAAGAAAAGTACCAAACCCCCCAAATAATAATAATAATAATAATAATAATAAAAGTTTTAATTGCAGTGTTTTTACAGTTCCAAAAGTAAATATCCATAAGAAAACAATACATGTTAAAAGCAGCTATTCTATCTAGAGAACACTAAGTTTGGAGACATTACCAAGTCAATAACCAACACAGACAATAAACATTGAACACTGAGAGTAAAACTCTCCAAATGCACATTCAAACATAAAACTCAAGGTGCAAAACAATGCATATCATAGTTTCCTTTCTGAAAGACAACAACTAAAGGAACATGTACACAGATATATCTCCATTATCTTTTTTTTCCTTTGAAAGAGCACAGTTTTTGTTTGTTTGTTTCTTTGTTAGTTTACTATCAAGAATTCATTCATTATTTTAGGGATAGAAAACTGTGTGAGGAATTAATGGGGATGAAAACTTCAATATGATCAAGTGTAAAATTATGCAATGTGCTCATCTCATTAGTAGAAGCAGAACAGTCACAGGAAAATATATTTTTAAAACTGCAGTGCTGCAAGTTTTAACAACTTACAGTGGAGAGAAGAACAACAGTAAATTAGACATAACCAGGGAGTTTTGAACCACATGTGGGGAGTGGCTGAACCTGGAGTTAATCACGAGCAGGGCCAGAGCAAAGTGGGCCCTAAGAACACAGAGCACCTCAGGCAAACCACGAGAACAGGCTGCTCCAGCGTCGAGAACACTGGGAACCAGAGACAAGCCAAAATGGGTAAACTTAGGTGATGAGTTTTCATGTGACATTCAACCTCCCAAATATATAAATAAACACTCCGCAGCCATTGAATCAGTCCTCCTCCTCCTCTTCTTTCTCCTCCTCCTCCTCGTCCTCTTCTTCCTTCTCCTTCTTCTTTTCTTCTTTCCCATCAGCAGAGAGGGCGCCTTATGGCCTCCATGTTTTGTATTCTCTTTCCTTATTTCTCCATCCTCTCATAACCCACAGCATGAGAAAATCAAGAGCTGCAGAGGACTTAGCTTTCGGTTCTGAACAGGGACCCATAGAACAAGGAAATGCATCAAATAAAAGGTAAAGGGAGACTTCGAACTGTATGTTCACAAAGAGAAAAATAGTTTAAAGTAAAGCCAAAGGAAGAAATAGGATAAGAGAAGTCAAATCAAGAAATACACTGAAGAGAGGCCAAAGAGAAAAGCGAAAAAAAAAAAAAAAAAAAAAAAAGAAAAGCAAAAATGAGCACACTATGGCCAGGGAGAAAATAGGCTCATTAGAGCCAAAAGAGCAAAATAGACTTATAAGAAACAAAAGGGAGAGAGGCCTGTTGATTTCATCACATTAAACATGAGGCAAGTAGGTTCTCAAGAACAACAAATGTGCATACACATCTTCATTCTATTATGGATTCCTGTTCTTACTTCCTCTGCGGACCTATATCAGGAAGTGCATCAGTGACCCTCAACATGTTGTGACAACCACAGAGAGTTCTGCTTGCAGCACTATGTTAAAACCAAGTCCAGAGCAGAAACGAAATAATAAGGCATGAGTCCCACCAATAGAGCTTTAGCCCTGTAGCTTTGCTCAATCAGAGAAGGAAGGCACATTGGAGGGGTTGACCAAAAAGACCTTTCCCTGCTAGAGGAAGCTTCAGTTTCCCAGTTGCCCCAGGTAAAGCTGATAACAGTGATTACCCCACAAGCAGTAGCTTCTGCCTCTTCAGCCCAGGGACACTGTTGCAACACAGGTCAAAACTGCCACCTCTCTGTGAGTACAATCTTTCTCTTTCTCCCTTGCAATTGACACAAGAGAAACCAGACAAGCTGTGGAGTCCATTGAGGGATTTCAACATACCACCTTCTTTCTCAACTCCAAATCCCACATAATCCAGGACAGGTCACACAGCTTCATGAAGCTGTGCTTTTTAAGGCCCCAAAAGAATTAAAACAAGCTATCACTCCCTGTGACTCTGCAGCCATATAGACAGGGGAAGCTTGTCCTCTAAATTCTATTAGACCTTTTACCTTAGGTTTAATAGAATTTACAGGACAAGTTATGAACCCATTGATTAGAAAGGCATAACTAAAGCAAGTTTAAATCTGTGGGTTTATTTGTTGTGGAAGGGAAACTTTTCTAAATTACACATCAATCTGTCCTTTTCCAATGCTGTTCACAACATAGGTATTACAACAGATGCATGAACAGGAAAAGGTGCCTCTGCTTCCGCAAATAATCAACCTACTTTTTAATTGCAAATATATGAACAAGTTAAAATAGCTGTCTTACAGCTTTGGTGGGAATTTCCTTCAAGATGTTAGATGTCCCTTTATGTGATCTTCATGCACCAGGGTCCTGATGAGACTTTTCAGAATTTTGAGGCACACCTATGTCACCCTAGTGAGAGAACTGTCAGAAGTTCAGAGGCTAACACATTAAGCATTCATCAATTGAACTTGAAAACGCAAATAAATGGTTTAAAGTGTCTTTACAAGTCCATAAAAAGAGGGTTACTCCGTCTGAGATGATTTGGATTTGTGCAGAAGTGACCCTACATAAATCGTGCAGGAGATGGTCTTGGCAGCAGATATCACTCAGCATATCCTCCGCAGTCTGGAAGAAAAACAGGAAATAAGGTTACTTGCTTCATCTGTGGAGGTTGTGGATATTTTGCTCAAAATTACTATGCTGCACCAGTAACAGCATCACAGCCATTATTAGTCTCTTCAACAAAACCTCCTACTACCTGTCTAACGTGTATGTTAGTTAAACATGGAGCAAATGAGTGTAGATCCAGAACTGATGTGGAAGGCTGATCTATTCCAGGAAACTTCTAGAAAGACCTCCCTGGCTCAAACAAACAGTGAGGCTGCTTTCCCTAATTCTTCACAAATCCTACCCTCTGCTGTTAAGCACATTTCTAACCTCTGGCAAGTGACAAAAGACAGTGGAAGCTTGGACCTCAGTCTCTGCTCCAGATTTATATTAAGTCCTGAAAAGGGACTCCAGTCTATTCCTACTGGAATATATGAACCTTTGTCTCAAAGAATAATGCATTGTCTGCTAGACCAAAGAAATCTCACTTTAAAAGTTCTCCAGATTTCACTTGGTGTTATCAACACTGTTTATACAGGGTATATTATTCAGGATTTTACCAGAGAAAACATATATAATAGCATATATACAAATGTCTAAGAAATTACAAGATTGGATTATGATGACCAGCTGAGGAGTCAGATGAGGAAGCATGAAGAGGGAGTCTGCACACCAAAAGTAAGATTCAATCCAAGATCTGAAGTTCACTGCAGTGTCCCATGCATGTCTGCACTAGCAGCCTGTTGGACCTGAAACAGAAGGCTGAATGGTCTACACCAGAAGGTCGAAGAGTCTATACCAGAAGGGTGAAGGATCCAATGCACAAGCCAAAGAGTCCTCACTGGAAGCGAGGAGACGACCTCCAAAGAGAAGGTGAAGACTGGAGCTCCTTCAAAATGGAAACTCATCGTTTTTTGGTCCTTCCCTTTTAACCATCCAGGTGATGAAAAATCCCTAGTTGGGTCTTCTACACCCTTGGGTGTAGATTTGCTAAACCAATTTAAATAAGCTTCTAAATGTCTCAAGTTGACACAACCAATCAGCTGCTACAGTTCATCCCTTGCCAACTTGGCCATCAGACACATTTCTTTAAACCAGTCTCCAGATACACAGACACATACATAATTGCACCTAACATGTTATAACTACTCTGCCTACAAACAGAAATGCACTAATTCCCTTATCAGAATAGAATGTACGTTTTCTTTGGTTGATGCTCACTTTTATCAACTCATGACTTTAACATTATAACACAGGTTTAACAATCACCAAGAACAAGTATTAAGTCTATCAACATTATATTATATTAGAACTGTATTTGGGGAGAAATAGTAATTACAGTCCTCTTTTCTATAGCTGATCATGGGGTCTGGGTGGTTGTAGCTGGTATTTAGAACTTCCTTCTTCCACTTCCCATTCTGTACTCCCTTGGCCCCCAGTAATCACCTCAGCAGGTCTTTGATCTTTCCCCAGTCCAGTGAACAAACCTCTATTCCTGAAGGTTTTTGAGCACTTGTGACTCTTCCTAGGTTAGGTTGTTGTAATTTTTCATTAACTTCAATAAGAGGGCATGGCAGTACTAAAACACATCCTAAGGAATCGCGTGCACTCCATGTATATTCTTCCTTTCCTCCGTTGTGGAGTAGTAATCCAATTTTGCCTTGATAGTATGGGTCAGTCACCCTTGACAACACTGTAACTCCCTTTTTACATTGTTTCCTCAGAGGCATGAGGAGACCAAAATGACCAGGGGGAAGTCTTAGCTTCCTGTTCAATGGTACCATTGTTGTGCTTCCTGGTACAAGCCTACTCCCTCTGGAACTAAGACCTTTAAGCCAACAGAACACAACGTCATGGAGACAGGAAGCAAAATTTTTGCTAGTGGATCACTAGGAGTGATGGTGAATGATACCATTCCTACTTCCACACCTTGATTCCGGGACCCACGAATCCCGGCTGTGGGAGACACAGTGCCATATAGTGGGTTCTGATTCAAAGCATATACAGCCTTTTGAAGTATCTTACCCCAGCCCTGCAAGCTATTGCCTTCTAGTTGGCCTTGTAACTGTCTTCGGAACACCATTCCATCATTCTGTCATCCAACTGCTTCTGGATGATAAGGAACATGGTAGGACCAGTGAATGCCATGAGCACAAATCCATTGCCTCACTTCTTTAACTTCAAAGTGTTCCTTGTTCAGAGTCAAGGCCATGTGGAATTCCATTATGGTGGATAAGGCATTCTCTGAGTCCATGGATGGTAGCTTTGGCATAAGTGTTACATGTAGTGAAGGCAAAGCATATCCAGAATACATGGCTATGCCACTGAGGACAAAGTGCAGATCCTTCTGTCATGGAAGTGGTCCAATATAATCAACATGCCACCAGGTTTCAGGCTGATTATCCCAGGTAATGGTGCCATATCAGGGACACAGTGTGGGCCCCTGTTGCTGGCATATTGGGCATTCAGCAGGGTCATAGCCAGATCAGCCTTTGGTGAGTGGAGTCCATGTTGCTCAGAACATGCATAACCTCCATCGCTGCCACCATGGCCACTCTGTTCGTGGACCATTTTGGGCAATAACAGGGGTTGCTGAAGGCGATTGGCCACTATTCATAGAACAAATCATCTTATCCATTTGATTATTAAAATCCTCTTCTGCTGATGTTACCTCTTGGTGAATGTTTACATGGGAAACAAATATTTTTATATCTTTTGATCATATGGAGTGGTATATTGACATAACTCTTCCCCAAATATCTTTGTCACTGATTTTACAGTTATTTTCCTTCCAAGATCCTAACCATCTGACTAGGTCATTGTCTGTGGCCCATGAATCAATAAACAGTTTCACATCTGGCAATTTTTTCTTCCAGGCAAAATGTACTACTAAGTTCACTGCCCAAAGTTCTTCCCACTGTGACAATTTCCCTTCACCACTATCTTTTAGGGATAGCCCAGAAAGGGACTATAATGCCACAATTGTTCACCTGCTGCTGGTGCCTGAATAACATGCAGAACCATCCATAATCCAGGCCCTAGCCTTTTCTTCCTCTGACAGCTGATTATATGGTACACCCCACAAGGCCATATGTGCATACCGGGAAACAGAAGGCAACATAGCAGGCATAAGAATCCTAGGTAACTGGACAACTTCCTTATGTAATTTACTTATACCATCTGGACCTGCCCTGGCTCAATCATGAACATACCACTTCCATTTAATGATAGATTGTTGCTGTGCACTTCTTTATGACTTGGTGGATCAGATAATGGCCAGGCCATGAGAGGCAGCTCAGTTCACATGTGGCCTCGTGTCCCACAATCAAGCATTCAGTTTCCACTAAAGCCCAGTAGCAGGCCAAGAGCTATTTTTCAAAGGGAGAGTAGTTGTTTGCAAATGATGGCAGAGTTTTATAACTCGTATAAGGATGAGCAAGCATGGGAGTGCATTATACGAGTGTGGGAAACTGGTGGCAAAATCATACACCTGGATCAGGGGTTCTGGGTTTGTAAACTGCTCAAATCTGATTACTTGTTACCATGATTTGAAATAAGATTCTGTTCATTTGCCCTTAATTTGTTTTAGTTACATGAATCTAGTAAAAATTTGGTAGGTTAGTCAGTGAATGCATAGGTTGGCGCATGTCAGATTATTGTGGTCATTATTTTCCTTCTGCTGTCCATTATGGTAAGTACATGGACCTGCTTTTGATGGTTCAGTGCTGTCACTTGACCTCTGCCACTCTGGGATTCAATCAAGCTCACTGGCTTTAAATTTCCTAATTGAGTAACCATGGTCCCCACTGTAAGACGTAACATACAAAGAAGAGCACTGACGGAGCCTTCAGGGATGCTGGTGCCCCCTCACAAGTCTGTTTCCCAAGGTGCTGGTGAAGGGTATGCTTTCTGGACCATCCCAGTACGGAGGCTCAGGTTTAACTGGACAGATCCACTCCAGCATTCGCATTTCCACGAGCCTCTGGATCCCCTCATCAGTAGTAAACCATGGAATGTCACGTGTCTCTAACTCATTCACAGCGGGCCATCTTTTGATCCACATATCTGCTAACAAGCCAATCAACTGTTCACACCTTTCTTTATTCCAACAACTGCACTATTAAATTCAGACCCCCTGCTTAATGGACCCATGTCAACAAACTGAAATTGATCCATGTATATGTTTTTGCCACCATGTCCCACACTCATAAAATGCATTCCCATGCTTACCCATTAGGCCTTTGCTTATAAGAGTTAAAAAACTCAAAAGGTCCTTTGTGAGTATAGTGGACCTCCTCATGGGTTACACTATGTATCTCACCTTTAGCAGCTTTCTGTAATTTGACGCATGAAGGCAAAAATGGGTGTTAATCATGGCTTCTGAAGGGTGTCAGTATTATCCTGTTTAGTAAACACAGGATTAGCTTCCCCAAGCATACTAGGGAACTCCAATATGAAGGAGGTAGAGGCAGTGTTGCCTCTGCCACTGAGGGTTGGGAAATCTCTTCCTCTGACAAAATAACTCCTTAATCATCTAGAAACTAAATATCCTCAACTTCCTCAGGGTCCTCCCACAAATCTCCATTCCAATTTATGGGATCCCATTCTTTTCTGATCAGTGCTGTCACCTTTGCTTCAGATACTTTTCTAACCTAAGTGCTAAATTTATATTGTAGTCCAGTCAATCAAATTACTAGGGACTGTGTTTGAGTTTGTGCAATGTCAGCCTTGAGGCTAGAAGAGAGATTTTCACTCAGGACACACTTAGAAACTTTTAAATTACTGATCTGTGTCTGGAGATGGGACTTTTCCTTCACTAGTTTGTCCAGAGAGACTAAGACCGACCATGCAAGATCATTCTATTTTCTACTTTACCAAAGTTATTTGAAATTTTCATGTGCAGAGTCACAAAATTCCTAACATCTCATAAGTGGTGACTTAAGATAATCAAACAATCTATGTAGCATACTAGTTTAAACAGTTCACATCAAGAATTATTAGTGTATCCCACAGAAGTAGAAGGGGAGACCTTGGTGTCTTTAAGTCTCACCAAATTACAGAGCCAACTCCATGAACCCCTAATACCACTGAAGAATGGCATTATTATAAATCTGTTTCCTTAGGGTCATTCCCAGTACCAAAATCTGTATCACTCAGGGTTTTACTAGAGAAAACAGGTGTATCAGGAGATATACAAATGTATAAGAAATTACAAGATTGGCTTACATGGTCAGGCAAAGAGTCAGATGAGGAAGCACGCAGGTGTCTGCACACTGGAGGCCGAGGGATTCAATCCAAGGTCTGGAGTTCACTGCAGTGTCTCACGCAAGTCTGCGTTAGCAGGCTGATGGGTCTGTGACAGAAGGCTGAAGGATCCAAGGCAGAAGCCAAAGAGTCTGTACCGGAAGCCAAAAGGTGATGTCCAAGCCGAAGGCAAAGACTGGAGCACCTCTGAAGCCTGGAACCTCATCCATCCCTGTTATACCACCCAGATGATGAGCAATCCCTAGGATGGGTCTTCTATAGCCTAGGGTGTAGGGTTGTTCTGATTTAGTTAAGCGTCCAAATATATCAAGGTGAAACAATCATTCAACCACTACACAGAGCAAATCAAAGTTATGGTTCCAACTATTCACGACACTGTTCAAGTCACTCCAGACTCCAATATGACTCAATTTGTCATTTTTCCTTTGACAAAAATCGGAAAATATATTAATAAGGAAAAGGAATCCAATTGTTTTTCCATCTTCCAATGCTTATTGGGTTCCACAAATTAAACCAGATCATCCTGAGATGGAATTGATTATTGAAGGGAAAATATTTGAAGGATACTTAGACACAGATCTCTCAGTTGTTGCCCCATGCCATCCGTCTACAGCATGGCCTCTGGATGTGGCAACTACAGGTCTACAAGGGATGGGCAAGATTTTTCACCCTAGTAAAGTGACAAATTGTTAACTTGGAGGAATGTAAAATTTCATTCTAGATATTATTCGCCTTATGTCTCCCCGATATACAAGTCAATCTATGGGGTCATGACATATTACAGGCTATGAGGGCACATTTGGTAAATCCTAACTCTTTGGTGACTCATCAGATGTTGCAACAAGATTTCCTTCCCACTTTAGGTTTTGGTAAAACCAATCAGGAAGGAGAGAAACTCTTCCGGTTATCCCTAAAAAGAATTATCTTGATATAGGCTACTCCGTTTCACATTTTCAGGAGGTGCATTGATCTCATCTCTGACCCCATGGATGATATCCAAGATAACTTGGATATCCAATGCTCCTATTTTTGTTGCTCAATGGACCCTCAATCAAGAGAAGCTTCTAGCAACTCTTACTCTGGTTAGTGAACAGATGATGATAGGGCATTTAGAATCTTCCAATAACCCTTGAAATAGTGTAATTTTTGTAATAAAAAGAGAAGTCAGGAAGGTGGAAATTGTTACAGATTTTGTGTGCTGTTAGTTAAACCGTGGAACCTATGGAAGCATTTCAACCAGGAATGCCCATATCATAGCTATTTCTTTGCAATTTACACTCTTGGTGATCTATTTAAAAGGCTACTTACTTTTTGAATCCCTCTTCATTGCAAGATATAAACATTTTTCCTGTAGTTTACCAACCATTAGCAATCAGGCCCTATGTACCTTCTCCAATGGCACTGGCTGCCACAAAGAATGACATGCAGTCTGAGGTTGTGTCAAGAGTTTGTGACTGAAGCAATTTTATCAGTCCTTCGGGCACATTCATCTGCTGATCTCATCCATTGCATGGATGATTTTCTTCTGACACACAAATTCTCATCAACCTTGCACAAGATATTTATCAAAGTGGATGATGCCTTTCATAATGCAGGCCTAGTGATGGCCTCCAATAAGGTGCAAAGTATGACGCTTTTTCATAGTTGAGTCACCTTATCCAACAGAGATGTATTGTATCCCAAACTGTTCAGTTCCAGGTTAATCATGTTAAAAACCTGATTTTCAGATTCTACTTGGTAATATTAATTGACTGAATCTAGCTATTAAACTAACAACTCATGATTAGCCCCTCTCTTTGACATTCTCAAAGGGAAGCAAGTCCCTATCTCTAAACGCACTTACATCAGAAGCTTAAACCACCTTGGACAAATTTAATCGGACTCTCTAACATTCAATTCTCTAGAGTTGATTCATCGTTGAGAATGGTTTTACTTATTTTCCCAACCCAACATATGCCTACTAAGGTCCTCAGTCTCAGGGCCCTTTACAATGGCTACATATGCATAGTGATCCACATAAAACCATGATTCCTTCTTATGATATTGTGGCAGAACTGATCAAATGTGGATGGACGTGCACTATTCAGGTGTTTGTAAGTGAGGTGCGAAATATCATTGTTCCCATTTCCTCCATTCAACACCAGTGGTTATGGCAATTTTCATCCTCTTGGTAAAGCCCACTAGCTAACTTCCCTGGTGTTACTGATTGTCAATATCCTCAAAACAAATTAATTCAATTTTCTCCTCCCACATCCTCTGTCTTACCTTCAAAAATAAGCTTGGTTCCCACAGCAGGAGGTGTCTCTGTTTTCATAGCTGACTCCTCTTTGGGAAGGGGCGGTTATGCTGTGACGCTGTCTTCCAAAATACAGCATATGGGTTTTCTTGCTCTCAGAAGTCTGAATTGAAGGCTGTTACATGGGCCTTACTAGAGCATTCACATACTTCAGTTAACTTTTTCTCTGACAGTTTGTGGTGTAAAGTGCCACAACTGAAACTGCCACTATTCACACCAACCACGTGGATCTCTTTCATTTCTTTGAAACTTTCCAATTTGCCATTCAGTCATGCGATTTCCCCTAAAAAATACAAAATTACGTATTATTTATAGGTTACAGGTTTTTGTCTTTCCAAATTTTCTCATAAGAGACATTTTTAATTGACCTGCAAGAAAATCTATTTATAATTATAAACATCTATAATTATAAAAGAGTTACTATAATTTAATTTGGCCAAAAGTGTATTTGTGTGCACTTGAATATTGGGTGCAGATTGTCTGTAGATGTCGTTTACCCATTTGTTCTATCTGTGAACAGTTGTGTTTTGTTAGAGGTCAACAACTGTTTCCTCTCTTTCCCTTTCTTTTCCACTTTTTGTATCATTTGTTCATAATTTAATTGGACTTATAGATATAAAAGGCATATTTCCACCTTAGTTGCAGTTCATCAGTATATGAAAATTTGTTTTCTCATAGGTCATAAGAAATTTGTAAAGATAGCTAAATAAGGACCATTTAGGCTTGGAAAATCATTGGTCAGGGCTTCCTTTGGTGAGTAAAGGAGCAACTGTCTGAGAAAAATTATCGACATCTGTTCATTAATTGAAGCCCCATTGATCTCCTTAGGCTATAGGATACAGCCCAATAAATTTTATTAAAAATACATTATTGTGAAATATCTACATTGGTCATCAAAAAAGATGAAGTTTTCTAAAAATGAGACAATAAGATTTTGTAATTTGTAGATTCTTTTGTACAAAAATAACTTTTAAAAACTTTTCATATGGCTGTGCCAATTGATTGTTATTAATCTCCTGTGTGCTAAATGTACTCATGCCTCCAGATCGACAGGTCTTTCAAAACGTAAAAACAGAAATTGTTCATGGCGATGGAACTTTTCTTTCAGATTCAGATATTTGCCTTTCTTTTCTGCTCCAATTAATTGCGATAGGATGTTCGCAACAAGGAAAAATGAGGTCACCAGTCAGTAATAATAACAAAAACTTGTATATGTATAAATTATATATATGCCATTATACTTAGACATGCCTGAACATTAAGCATTCCAGACAATGCCACAAATTTCTTCATTGTTATCCCATTAATGTCAATGAAAAGTAAAAACTCTTACATGTTGGACAGAAATGATTAAGAGATCTGTAGTACGTTAAAATGGGACGGTATGTCACAAAAACGTCATCACGATTGTTATGCTACATTATGTATTATTTTGATTTTAAATTTCCTGTGTAAGATTACATAACTGTTTCCTCTTAGCTTTCTACAGAGATTCAACTATTGCAGCACACATTGTTGTTAGAAATTAACAGTTCTATTTTATGTTCTCAAGTACTTGATATTCAGACCATAGAGTAATATTGAGCTCACTGCTCTCATTACAAATGTTTTGTCATTAACCTTCTCTTTTGGATGTTCAACCACTGAGGTATGGAGACAAAAGGACTAAAACGATAAATGGGTTAAGAGGACCTCAGCCCTCAGAGGTAAATGAGGACCAAGGACATGAGGGAACTTTCTCAGTGACATCCTGCAACTCTAATGAGTTATACAGACTCCTGATTAAGGAGACGGTACGACCACAGAGAATAACGATCGACAGTATGTAGTGTGCCTGAGGAGAGCCATTAGAGGAAAACGGTCTTCCGAGGCGTCACAGAGAACGACTTAGTCAAGCAATGACTGTGACTCAACCAGACAACAGACAGTGACTGAAGAACTAGGGGTGCTGCACGTGGTTCCAAGGTAAATGCTGAGGGAACTTAACTGACCTTGATAAATAACACAAATGTTTTAATAGAAGTCTCACTTTAATTTGGTATTGAACATCCAGCAGAAAATTATAACCATAAGAGGTATAAAACAATTGCCATCTACACTAGTAATTGATCACTGTTCTTGGATAATACACTGTACATGATTAAATTGCTATATACAGGGCCTAAAAACTTCGCATTTCAGGGCCAGAGATTTAGCTCAGTGTTGTAAGTTCCTTCCTGGCAAGTGCAAGGTTGTGAGTTTGATCCCTGGTACAAAAAAAAAATTGTTTTGGAAATCTTTAGCCTAAATCAAACAAGTTCATCTAGAATGGAAAGGATTTAAGAGGAAGGTCTTCTACAGAGCCCCCAAACACAGGTCCAGCAACCTCAACTAGCTACCATCACTTACAAATATAAAACAGAAAAGAGGGCGATGTAGGGAGTGACTGAAGCTGCCTATCAATCCGGGTCAGGGCCAGAGCAAGGTTAGCCTGAAGAACGCAGAACACCTGAGGGAAGTAACGTGAATAAACTGCTATGGTCTCAACAACACTGATACAAACCACGCGGATAAACTATTAGGCAGAGAGGTTTCATGTGATATTCAACCCATTAAGGGTATACCCTTATAAATATAAATAAAATATAAATATAAATATAAATATAAATAAACATGCCGCAGCCATTGAATCTCCTTTCCTTCTTCTCCTTCTCTTTCCTTCCTTCCTTCTCCTCCAGAGAGAGGACTCCTTTCAGCCTTGGTTTTCTGTATTTCAAATCTTGTCCTTATTTCTCTATCTGCTCACCATCCTCACTCTGGGAACATTGAGCGCTGCACAAGATGTGGCATTGAACCGGCAAACACGATGCCTTAGAATTTTTACGGTGTGATATAATTTAACATGCCCGAGAAAGAAATCACAGTGACCATTTCCTTCTAGCAGCAAAATAAATAGATTCATTATTTTCAAAATGTCTTTTCAAACACTTATGTAAGATAGTTTATACATACTGTTATTTTTATTTAATAATCTATTCACATCTTACAACATACATCACAGTTTATATAAAATAAATATAGTATTTTGTATAATATCTGTGGTAGGAATAAATTCATGGAGGTTTTATTTCACCATAATTGGAAAGACTCAAACCAATTTTATAAAATTTTTGTTGCTGTCATAATTATTATTTACTCATCTGCAAATATTAATTGAGCAAATAGATTGTAAGTAAAATAAATATCACCTAATAAATAAAAAAATGAATAAAAAGGCAAAAATTTCTTCCTGCTTAGGATTTATATTCTAATCACAAAAATAAACTGAGAATATTCCTAAAATATATAGTATATCAGAGTGGTAATGTCAGAGGTTAATAGAAGAAGATGTATTTAAATGACGAATAATTGTCCTATGTATCAGTGTTTGTCATTTTATATTTTTCTTTCCACCTAGCTACTTGTTTATGAAGTGGTAATGTTTAAATTGGAGTATTGTGTGTAATTTTCATGAATTATCAAAATGTACTCATCCCATTGTGTGAACTGTTCATCCTTATTTTTAGCATATTTTATACAGATATGTTATCCATTTTCCTTTTAACTTTTAGAAGCTTTTATATATATATATATATATATATATATACATATATATATATATATATATATATATATATATATATAGAGAGAGAGAGAGAGAGAGAGAGAGAGAGAGAGAGATGCTTCCCCATTTTATTTTACTTTACTTTATTTTTTGGTACAAGGAATCAAACTCAGGACCACACTCAGGTGCTGTGTTTCTGAGTTATCATACTCCTGGTCCTCCATGCTCAGTTTACATGGTGCTGGCTCTTATTCTGAAACAGATCTATCTGATCATTTTAAGAAATTAACCATCTATATAAATAGATGTATTATTCTTGTCATTTTGGTTTTACTTAAGAAGAGTTGTTTAGTTCTTTTCAAATATATTTTATTATACATAGAAATAACTATATTTTTGTTCCTGTGGTAGATTAAATAATAACCCTTACTGGTAATTTTTCTAATAAAGAAGCATCCTTGCATTACTCAAAGTCCAATATTTCTTGACATCTAATTCTTGCAATTTGTTGCTAATAGATGCTCATGAATATTTCATTTAGAATATTTATTTCAATACTTATAATACAATGTGATTGTAGAATTCTGCTTTTGATTAAATATATTTTCATCCCCTACTCTAATGGTTTCATGCTTTTTCTGGAAGCCTATTAACAACACTGGCATTTTTTCTTTTAAAAAGCATGTAAGATTTACCCAGTAACACCCTGGAAAAGTCTACTTGCTTTTTAGCAGGAGGAGCAGAATCTCTTTGAAACTTTCATTTCCTATGTTATGTTGAACATTCTTATTTTATAAAATTATGTCATGTAAACAATATTTCAGATTAATTTTCATGAACTTGTTAAAACTTTACTATAAATTTTCATTTTTATTAATACACTGCTATCATTAATTTTACACTTTGGAACTTTGTCACTGTGATCTAAACAAAGCCAGGAAGCAAGTACTGAAACTTGCACATAAGCACAGAGTAGTGTTCACAGGGAAAGTCTGCCTGATACTGAATCAGTAGCAACGTTCAAGGTTACTGTTCATTGTGAGCATCGCAAAAGGGTAAATATGGGTTACATTTCAGCTGCTGCAAGGGAAACTTGACCCATGACTGTGATTTTCTTAATTTGCATTAGGAACACAGCAGTCCTTCTCCTGGTATGAACAGGATTCACTAATCAATGGAGTGACTTTTGTTGCACAGGGTTTTTAATACCTTTCACATCATTACGCTACCTAGCACTCTCACTATAGCACTCTTGCTAAAAGGCAAATAAAGACACTGTTGTCCAATTTTCTGTGTTGAGGAGAAACATTTGGTGGTTTTCTATTAGATATGATGATATATTTTCATAGATATATTTATTAGGCTGATGAAGTGCATGTGTTTTTCTACTTTGGTGATAATACTCATACTGAATTGATGCTGAATTTCTTCGAATTTATTTGATAATTTTTGAATATTGAGAGAACATCTCTTTTCTAACTCTGAGATTAAAAATTTCATTCTGTGGTGTAATTTTTGTTTTTCTAAATATGTGGAAGAAGTGCACAGTTGTTTACTTTTGCCATCTTGTTAATAACTATAATCTCCCTTTAGCAATTTATATATACAAATTCCACTTGATATTTTTAATGCATCTAATCTTTTTGTAAAACTTCTTTACTTTGTAAATGCATTCACTTCACTCACTTCTTCAAAATACTTTCACATATTATTAAAATGCACGGGGAAAATATACAGTTCCTAGTCCATTATCCTTTATTAGAAGACTGAGACTTAGTAATTTTTATAGAAAAGAGTTTATTTTCGTTCCTCGCCTTGTAGGTGGGCAACACAGGATCCAGCAATCACTGGTGCTGGGGACGGTCTTCTTTCTGCCTTATCTGTTAGGGGAGAAAAAGTGAAATGGGCGTGTGCGGTAAAGGTATCCATAAGGGACAGCTTTGAATTAAAAAAAGTCCGTTCTCATATTACATAAGCCCTAAGGAAAAAGCTTTGATTCCTCATAATGACTGGGTCACTTCTTAAAGACCTGCATATCTTATCAACACTGCACAGGGGACACATTCTGAAAATGAAAACATACCCCCCTGAAAATCCAGCTGACTGTGCACACATCATCTTCTAAGCTCGTCGTCTTGAATTAGTCGCAAATACTGATTCATATCACTCTGTACTGTAACATGGTAAAAATCATTCATCTTCAGAATTACAAATACCATTATGGCAAAAACTGCCATTGCATGTTTTGTTTTCCTGTCTAGGGTCACTTTGTTTTTATTACTAATAGATTGGGAATTTTCTCATTTTCTCTATGATACGTAAATATTTTAGAAATATCTCATGCAACATTTATTCATTTTCAGTGACATTTGTCCAAATAGTCCCGTCTGCATTTCCACGGAACAATAATTTATCTATGTTTGTCCTTTAAACTTAATCAGTGAAAGTACTTAATATAGCCTTTTGCTATTTAAATTCATGAAAACAATCTATGGTTATTAGTGAATCAAGAATTTTTTTCTCTTTTTTATTTATTCTATTGGGGGCAAAATTCTTCTTTCTTTCATGTTGTACATAGTGGCACAATAGCAATGCATGCTAAACTGTGGTTTGCTTGCTGGTACACTTCTGATGTCACTGCATTAGAGTTAGAATTTAAGTCACTCGTGAAAGAGCATTATCAATGAATAACAAATAACCAGATTTTACTAAACTTCAGCACAGTGATATGAATTGCCAGGAAAAAAGAGTTATCTGTCAATTTTTTCCCCATAAGAAATAATTATGTATCCCTTGCTATTGAGGGTGTATCATATGAAATATTTATGGGAGAATGGTTGAGAAACATTTAAGTAATTAAAAGGAAACACTGCCAGGCATGGTAGCACATGCCTGTAAACCCAGACCCTCAGGAAGCTGCAAAAAGAGACTCAAATTTTAATACCAGCCTGAGCAATTTGATAAGTCATCTAAAAACAACAAAAAAAAGACCGAAGGTTTATCTCAGCAGATCCTGTTTTCTACCTCATTACTACCCCTCAAAAGAAATAACACTCTTATTTATAGTGAAGAATGAAAATAAAATATAACTAGCCTAATTCAAACAAAGCAGAAATGTATTCAGAGCAATGATTTAATAAATATAGTTTGTATTTATAGGAAACATTATTTTGCAAATGCTTCTCTGAATTATATCTACAGCTGATGAAAAAGAAAACAAACAAAAGGGGTCTGGGAGACACAGAATTATGTTTATTATTTGCCTATCAACATCTGGCAAATCAAATGACTTATGTAATAATTTTAGTTTAATACCCAATAAGTGTCTATTAAATCTAGTAGGGTTATTATTTGCAGAAAAGAAAAATGCATAGTTGAGATAAACTATAAAAAAGCTTTAAAAGTACAAGATAGCAAGAATGTGTTTTGTACAAAATACCATTTTAAAAAATGAAATGGGGAGGTATATAGATTACAATAGGGCTAAGTAACAAAATTTGTAAGTTTATATTAAATATATGCTTTGCATAAAAATATAGAAGCCAAATAACCTTGTTTTTAAAAAAGAAAGCAAAACAGTTGTCAATTAAGCAAGAAACTTAAATTATTTTATGGCTAATATTAATTGCTTCTTTATTTTTAAAATTGCTTTCTATGCTAAGTAGTTTTTGGTTAAATGGAAAATATTCTTTATTTGAGAAAAATTTTATGAGTAGTGAGCAAACAAACACCTCATGCTTTGTGTTGTAATTGTAATTGTTCAATGTTCATTATGTAAAATTGTAACTCAAGAGAAAAGAGAAACATTTATAATATCAGATGCAAGCTAAAATATAAACAGAATTTCCTCTTCTGTTTTCATAAACATTTTAATGGCGTATTTCAAATAGATGTGAAAACATTTCTTTACCTTTTTACAAGTCACAAAACAATTCAACAGTTCAACTATTGTCTTTGTGTAATCATTATATTCTGAAAATATGTACAAGTAAAAAATAATTTAAAAGACCTTTAAAATACTAGTTAAGCATGAAAATCTTTAAAATTTCCTTTCAATAGTGTTTTTTGTTTGTCTGTTTCTTTGTTTGTTTGTTTGTTTGTTTCTCCTGCTGGGAACCAAAACCGGGTCTTTGTGTATGCAAGGTAAGAGCTCTACCACTGAACCACATTCTCAGTCTTAAAATTGCCTTTTATACCAAAATAATTAGAGGAATTAAGGGAAAATACAGTGAGAACACATTTTATTGTGGAGATTTTTGTTTTGACAAATTTGGTACTGACATATCTCTAGAACTGATTTAATGTTCTGTTGTCATTGAGAAGAGAAAAATTTTGACATAATTGATTTATGAATGCAAACACCATTTACTCTTTCAATTTAGGATTTCTCCTTAGAAATAAGAAAGTAGGATTTCCTCTCAAAATGATGAATCTTCAAGCATCTAAATGAAGACAGTATTAATTGGGACTACTGTTGGATTACCATAAAAACATACTTAGTTGATGCAAAAACACATATTAACATCACCAACTGTCTTTAAATGTGAATATTTATATTTCACCACTGAGAATTATGTATATTTTAAATGTCTATTAACTGAAAATTATGTTCTGTTGATATACCCTGTTGTAACACCTGGCCATACTAATTTTTTCTTAACTCCATTTTAAATTTGAGCATTTATCCATATGTATACAAAATGAGATGGACTATTTCATCTTAGCCTATTACATTTTAAAAGGTAAGTGTTGAAATATAATTTGTTCTGGGTCCTTCTGTTTAGATTTCCTTATTGTGCATTACAAATACACTTGAATATAGCATGTACATTAACTGACATGGCAAATATTTGTCAGTGTTTCCTAAAAATTTGCTCAGATTTTGACAGTAGCAAAGCTTATATAGAAAGAAATATAGATAACTCCTATTCTGATCTAAATATCTCACCAAGGTATTTAGAAGCAGGTGCAGAGATGCCTGCATTTTAGATTCCAAAGTTATACACAATAATCAAATATAAACTTTTCATTATAAATAAACTTCCATTTTAGTTCTTATAATAGGCTATGCTCTAATATAATATGTCTTTTTATACATGCCCAGAAATTTCCTTTAATAACAGTTCTGATAGGAATTTCAGGATGGTAAAATACAGTATTATAAATCAATTTTTGAGTTGTAAAATTAAGAAAACACTATAGAGAATTGAGAAGACATTTCACATAAAGATCATTAAACTATAAGGCGCTTGTACAGGAAAATATCAACAATTTATTTACAGTTAATTATGAGATACATAACCTGTTACAATATTAATTTCAATCATGCTGTATATAATATCTTTGTATTTATCTTGACATATTTTTCATCTCCCCAAAAGACCAAAATATAAAGAAATGAAACCATATATTTTAAGATTTGATATATTATTATTGAGTGTAGATGTTTGGTAAAGTCCTCTGGTTTTTTTTTCTCTTTTTCATTATCATGCTTATGAGCTTTCATATTTTTTCACATTTTCATAAGTAATGTTACATTATCATACATCAGTTTTGTATACTCAGATACATAAAAAATTATTTTTATTTTAACCACGACTACCTTGTCATCACATCATAATTATTTACTAATTAGAACAAGTAAAGATATTTCCTAGAACTTAAATGCATTGAGTTGCATGTGATCTATGACTGTAAGTGAATTTCTAATGAAAATAATCAGGTATAAAATCAAGCTTCCATATGAATATATTCCCTTAAAGTATTAAAAATGACTAGATAGTCAGAAAAAGAATTTTAATCTTTCTTGTAAAGATATAAAAGAGCAAACTATAGCAGCAAAGTGCCCAATTCAGGCAGAGTGCTAACAGATTATAACTGACAGTCATTAATAATTGGAATGCAATTTTGGACATTTTTGTGGAGTGGCTCATGGGACTGAAAATTAGTAGCAAAATATCATTCATTGTAGAATTATCTTAGAAGACAGATTTTATTAAAAAATTTCAACATTTTTCATTTCTCCCTCAAAGTTTTTGTTATTCTTCAAAGATTTACTGTAACTAAATCCCCAGAAAATAAAAAAATACAGATTAGAGATTATACAGCTCAATATAGACAATTACTATAGAACCCATGCACTATATATACAAGAATACTTAGAAATAGTCATAGCTAGTAGAAGACATAGACCTAAGTGTGTTTCCTTTTGCTATGGTGAATTCCCAGTTTCACCTTTAAAATGAGAGATGCTACTTCATTCATCACTCTATATTGTATAGAACATTTTTTAAGCCAAATAATATAATGAAAATCATCTGTATATTAGGATATGGAACCAAAATATGAACTAATGAAAATATGCTCAGGTTTTATGGATAAATACAGTGTTTTAAGTAGTGTGTATATTAACATTTACCAGCTGTCTGAAAATTTCCTTCCTGTCAATATAATCAGAAATTTACATAGTCAATATTCTAGTTTTAAACGTTGCTATGGGATAAAATTTCATTTTAATTTGTGTTTCAACAATTACAAATAAGAACATCTTTCTATATCTTGCTATAATTTTTAAATTAAAATCACAATGCACGTGTAGAATAATTTGGAAATAACATTTTGAAAATATTGAGGTATTTTATTTATAACCAGAACACAGTTATCCACTGGTTTGTCTTTTGTATTGCCCTTTGTAAAATTTATTGCATTACTTTAAAAATGTTGAAACAATTGAATATAATAATTAGTCCTAATATTTGGCACACATTATCATGTATACTATGATAAATTATATTTTAAAATTCATTACATATATTGTTTATTACTAATAAAAACCATTTTTCTACAATGAAAATAGTCTTCAAACCTTTTAACATTTCACTTTTTGATGGAAATCAAAAGCAAAACATTAGAGTATGTCCATCAGCAATTAACCATTAGCATGTATCTATCACACATTCAGAAAAATGCCAGTAGGCATGATGGGCATGGCATTTCCTGTTTCATTCTGAGAACCTGATATTTACAAATCCTACATACATTGCACTTCTTCTGCTAGCAGACATTAATTATTTTTGATTTTCTGTTTATATTTTACATCATCCTATAGTACCAAGGTTGGTTAAAAAGAGTTACTATAGTTCTGCTGTAGTAATCTGGAAATGTAAAATTGAATAGTAAAGTTCTCAGCAGTGAGATAGTCATTGCCGATTCTCAAAAATAGAAAGAAAGAACATCAATAATGAATCTTCTCATATTACTATCTATAAATGTGGCTATAATCCATTTTTATATGTGCATGGTGTATCCATATATGATCTAGCAGTTACATATTTAAAATAGGTGTATAGGTTTTGGAAAACCTTGAAATCACTCAGTTGAGTTGGAATAACATCAAGAAATTCAGAATTCAGCCAAATCCTGCTACTGAAAAGATCCACTGCATGGAAGATATTATAGCATTCAGTGTATCACAGATACTTATGGCAAAGACATATAATTTTATTAGTATACAAAGGAACACTGTTTTTCCAACTCATTACCCATTCCTACTTTGGTCCGAAAAAAGAAAACTCAAGTTCTAACAATACAAATTAAGAGTTCTAGATATCAGTTTTGGAATTATTTAGGTTCGGCTGATCATTTGTGGAAATATGTGTGGGACGTACACAGATTTCTGCCCACTGTACTGAGACAGTTTGCAAATGTTGTGGGTGATTACTGGAAAAATTAAACAGAAAGTTACTGACATGCAATAGTGGTGGGAATCCAATTTTTCTTCCAAAGGAAATTTATAAGTTTGAAACACAGTGTTCATACTCAGCAATCATGAAAGACAAGGACTGTGGGTCAGAAAGGCGCGTGAGTTACTGAATGCTCAGCAGGTGAGCTAAGTTGTTCAGTGTACACTCGCATCCCAGTGCTCTTCCGTCCGCACTGCGCTCTGACCTCAGCCTTCCTACTGCTCAGCGGAAGTGCACAAGGAAGGAAGATTTACAGATCGTTATTGTACGAGAGATACTGGTTTCGCACCTATCTAAGACAAAGGGAAATTTTCTCAGTTTTTCTCCTTCTTCCAAACCCTCCTCTCTACTCTGCAGCTGGAGGAGAAGATACCATATGAGAAAGAATAAGATTATGCCTTGGAAAACTTACAAACCTAGTACAATTTTAATAAATTGCCTCAAAATTAATTTTAACCATTTTAGAATATATAACAAAGTTAATTTTATTTTTTTAAAAACCTCAAAAGTATCTATTGATAGGCATACAAAGAGACCTATGGGGGTAAAATGGCCAATCTC
>PVJX010012111.1:0-51181 GCA_004027295.1 Dolichotis patagonum
TAATTGGCTGCCTTCCCCCTTCTCCAACTTTATCCATTTCCCCTTGAAAGATCCTTTTGCTGGCTTTGATCAAATTGCCCTATTTCCTGTTTCTTGTTACTTATTGTGATCTTTTCCTTTGAATCTTCTTTTCTGTCTACCTGGAATATTTTCCCACCTACTGTTCATACCCAGAGTCTAACTCTCTTCACCCTTCAAGATTCAGCTTGGAAGGTGCTTCTAGATGCTTTCATACAGGGGTCTCCTTCTGATACACTCACCATGTGAAAATCAAGTTTATTTGTTATTTGTATGTTCCTTGTCTTGTCCCAACTGCATGCCAGAATACAAGCCCTGTGGAGTTCAGGATAATGTCTGTCTTGTTATTGGTATATCAGCAGCACCCCAGAAACTCATACTCACTACAAGTCTGTGATGTTGGATCGTTTTGTGGGGCTCTGAGCACCACCCATTCTGAAATAATTTGCTGAAACTATCTCTACCCAGTAAGAAATTATTTTCTTTGGATGGAGATTTTATTTACGCAACTGACACTTGGAGCACTATGCAGCATGATTCGTATCAGATTTTCTTTGGAGAGTTTTTGTGAGAATAGTTGTTGAGAGGAAAAAGGGAGAGGAGAGGGACTATTGTTTGGAGGTAAGGACATATGAAAATGTAGGCATCTCTGAAAAGAAAAAAAGGTGTAACAATGAGAAGTTAGGAGAGCTCATTTTCGCAATTTTCACAAAACTTGTGCAAGTGCAGAAAACAAGTGATGAGATTTATCAGGAAGGATCAGGATAAGTCCAGGGCAGGGCATTCATCATTCCTAATACAGCAACAAAACAGAGGGAATAAATTGTGCAAAATATCTAGAACCCTGACCTAATTAATCATGGAGAGTGAATGACTACTTGTGGTCTCAGTTGGGGCTGGGCGTGAAAATGGGGGAAGTGCTAGCTGCAGCCTTTCTGTGGCTGTCACTCAGACTTCCTGTTGAGGGCACACAGAACATAGCATGCCACCCAAGAACTCATTTCAGCAGAAGAACCAATTAGATGACTTTACTTAAGAGTGAGTCTAGAAACCCTTGAAGCTTTGAGAGTATGTGGAAGAATACCATGCTGAGGTCAGAGACACGTCAAGGAAGGCTTCTTAGAGATGGTAGGACTCCAGTCAAGTGACAAAGAGCCTGAGTTGTGCAAATAAAGCACTTTGCCAACATCTGGCCTAGGGAGACTATCTCTAGGTCCAGGGAGGAGAAGTTGGACATGCATTTAGAAACAGTGGCTCATCTCCCTGCCTCGAGGATCAGGTGTCCAACTGCAACTTTTGGAGAGATGTCTGGCTTCATGAACTCTCCTGAGACTTTCTGTCACTTGCATGCTGAGAGTCAGCCCAAATATAAGAAAAAATCAAGGATCCCTTTGATTAGGAAGCTCTGCTGTGCTATAAATTTCTAAACTACTAATAGTAGCCCCTGAAATCCTTTGTGTTTATTCTGTCTTTCAGCACTGTTCTAGCCCTTCACATACTGGTTTTCATTTTTAAAATTTAAGGAAGAAAATTAAGATACTTATACCACCTCACCTAGGGGATATTATTCCAGTTATTTAATTGACAACCTATTTCATAGGTATAGAAAACTATGAATGGGGAATGTTGCTAACATTTTTACAAGTCAAAGAACTAATAAAGAAAATCTACCTCTCACACACGACCTCAAATGGCCCAGGCTCTGGAATCAGGTGCTTTGAATGCCTTGACTCACTAAGCTTGACCTTCACTCTACTTTTGCAGGATAAAATATTGACACTGAGAAAGCAGCTCCTTAATTTACTTTGCCCTAGGAAATGGGATATCTATGCATCATCCATTTTTTCTACCATACTTCTCAGAGCTTTCAGAGCAGCACATATTGATGTTTCATGCATTTATGAGTCATCATTGACTTTGTTAAAATGCAGGTCCTCATCTAGTAACTCTGGGGTGTGGCCTAAGCCATTTTCCAAAATAAGGTCAACACAGGTAGCCAAGGGACCACACTTAGAGCTCCAAGGTTCTAATCTAGACAAATGTCCATTTTACAGGTAAGAAGCTGGACCTTATGTCTAACAGAACTCTGATTCTGTAGAAGGGACACCAGAGCTTAGAAATCTGGAGTTCTTCTGCGTACCACTTTACTTTGTCAAGGACAAATGCAGGAAACCATGCTGTGTCATGAAGTGACACCTATGAAAAGCTTCCTCTCTGATCTGCAAGGGGTCTCTTCCAAGCCACCTTCCACAATGCTCTGCAAACATGGTGTTTGATAAGGGATTATTCGCATCTATTGAGAGCAGTGATAGAATGCAGGAGTTAGAGGTGGATCCTTGCAGAACTCAAACTGGAGTCTCTGCTTTCAGCAAAGCAAAGAGCAACTTTGAGAGACAAATCTGGGGAGATGCTCTTACTATATAAGTACTGTTTTAGTATCCTTTTGAAATAAAACTACAAATATTGAGAACATAGATGGGATATGAGTGCACCTTTTTTAGGAGCTGCAAACATTAAAGTATTCATTAGGGCCAAAGTATAGAAAAGGCAAGTCAAATTATAGTCATTTGCAAGGCCTCTATCTTCAAAAATGTTTAGACACTTGCTCGGCGTTTGTTGGGAGAGTACAGCATGTGAGTGCTAGCATTCCCACACTATAGAGAGGAAACAATAGAAATATACTTGTTTCATGTGCTCAAGAAACATGTAAGGGAAATAAAGAATCATAGACCCCATGTGCCAAACCTCCAGCCATACGATCACTTTTTCTTGGTAGAGGCAAAAAGATCATTGCTGCCAGAGAAATGAAACAGAGATGTGATTGGAAATGTCACGCCTTGGGTGCATGAGCATTATTCCAATAATCAATCACTCAAATTGAATTGTTTATTTGTACATCCAATTGTCTTTGCATTATTTAGAAGCTATTTAATGGCAGGCAGCCTGACAGCATGCATCTAACACATGCCAGATAGATTTAGGAAACTCAGAAACATCTCTTTCTAATTGTTAGGACAAGCATATTGATTGCTAATTCTACTTTCAGGGTTCTCTAAAGCACTTTATGTCCTTGGCAGGACACATGTACACACACACACACACACACACACACAGAATAGGCAATGCCCATTGCAATGGTAGACCCTGCAGAAGGCATGTTCCCTGAATGGAAAATGGAGAATCCAGCCAGCATAACACAGGTGACCACATCCTGCTAGCAGCAGAGCTACCAGACCCAGATCCGACCCAGAGGTTAAAGGGGCTGCATCCTCCAGGTGGGTAAGAAGCCCAACAACTAGTTATTCTGTGTTCTCTGGGTCTAGAAACATGGCCACTTGGGCAGAGAGGTTGTACTCTGCCGGGCTGTGACTGCCTGACACTCTCTACGGGAAGCTGAAGGAACTGATGCACAGTTGGGGATGGGTTAGATTAATTCTCACCATGGCTTTTCATTTCCGCAAGACAACTGTCAGGGCCTGGAAGGATGGTATCTTCAGCCTCAGCCTCTTACCTGTACCAGCAGCATAGCTGTCCCTATGACAGAGAGGCCCGTTCCTCCCTGTCCTTGCCTCTCCCAGACTAGAGCTTCTGAGGGAGCTTTATCATACCGCCAGGTTTGCTTGAATATTAAAAATAAGAAATTACAAAGTAATATCATTAATATTCTGGTAGATGGTGGTTTTTCAAGCTCATGTCTGTCTCTTGAAAAGAAAGAGGGAAAAAATATCTCCAATGCACCAAATCTGCTCTGTAGGAGTGCTTCTTTCTTTCTTTCTTTCTTTCTTTCTTTCTTTCTTTCTTTCTTTCTTTCTTTCTTTCTTTCTTCTTTTTCCTTGTCAAAGTTGATTTTCCCTTCCTCTTTTCTCCCACAGCCTGCCCTTGAGGGGAATGTGCACGGTCCCTGGTGACTTGATGTGGCACCAGTGGGAGCCTGGACTTGGGTCAAGAAGCCACCTCAGCCACAGGGAGGCGGAGCCCCCAACCCAGGCCCCCTCTCCCAGAAGGCTGTGTGTTTACACTTGGCAAAATGTAAGGGAATTAAAGTGCGGGAACTTGTAGAGACTCACGGCTAGCAAATAGCTTTTGCAGAATGACATTTTGATGAGTAAATTAATCTGAAAGGCACTGGCTTTACTCTCTGGATCTTTCCAAGGTAAAGCTTGAGGAAAAAGAGTGACAGCCATTTTTCAAGCTGGGAAGTTCTTTGTCAATAATTACTGATACTTTGATGAACTCACAGGGCCCTTTGGTTTCAGGCCCACCTGTAGCTGAACTAGGGTGTGAAGAGGTCGCTCACTTTCCTCCTTCAGAGTATCTAGGCCCTGACTAGCTACTCTTTTCCCCCCAGCATTTGAGCTATTCTTAAGGGCACGGTACAAAGTGCTAGGAGACTTCAAAGGAAAGGTATAGAGTCCAGGCACAATAGGAGGAAAGCGGTCAAAAAGGCAGACCACACAGAGCAGAGAAAAGATAGCTCAACCTAGCTTTAGGTGTTAAGAAGAATCTGGGAAGTGATGCTGTATAGGGTTTTAAAGGAGGAATAGGAGCCTGGAAGTGGAAGAACAGCCTGCAGTGTTATGAGGGCAGGAAATAGGAGAGACAGTCTCTGATTTACAGATGTCCCAAGCTCTTCCTTGGGCTCTAGATTGCACTTCCCTGAGCCTCATAGCTTGAACCTTCAAAGACATTCACCCCATTAGATCCAAGGGAGCCTGTTTAGGGGACGTTTCAGCATCCCCAGAGGAGGAGAGAGGTGTTGGGCTATGTCAGATCTAGATATGTTAGCAAGATGCGGCCTATGGAACATGAACCTTTAAGGCAGCCTCCAGCCCCTGGGCCTATGTATGAAATGTTTCTTTATAGTTTATGTCACTCTTAGGTAGAGGAAGAGGAAGCCAGGGATGCTAAATGAAAGGCTGAGAAGAGAATCCAAAACCCACTCTCCTCTTCTGAGCAAAAACATCCTCTTCCCCTAGGCTTCAGCAAACTCAAAAAGAGAGCAGTCCCTCACCGTCAAAGTGGGAGGGTTGTAAAATCTTCCCCCAAGAGTTGTCAGATGTTGCCTGAGTGCATTCACATTAAAAAGCCTCTTTTAAATATCAGTCCAACATCTAAGACCAAAGCCCAAGTCCCCCTTCTTACCCCACCATGTTCCCACTCCCTCTCCTCCATCCTGTCTCCCCCAGCTCTGTTTATTTTTAGTGGCGATAAACCCAGTTCCTAATCTTGAGAGCTGATCTTTTTGAGTAAATTTAATTAACTACATTTTTAACTCCACTCTTCTTGGCTTTGGCAGGAGGCAACCATTTGTCTTACAGATGACTGGCCTGATGGAAAGGCAAGAGAAGAGAAAGGATGGTATCACAGCCAGCAGCTCCTCTCTCTTCCCTCCATCCAAAGACAAGCTAACGCTTTCCCTGTGGACCATCAAAGTCACTGCAGACTCTAGACTGGGGACTGAGAAGGCTGGAATGGTACAGGGAGGAGGGAGAGCTACATCTGACTCAGCCAAGCAATCAATGTATGGCAGCTCAGGGAACAGGAGTGTCCACACCTGTATTTGTGTAAGTATATATGCATGTATGCCTATGGATGTGTATATGCATGTGAGTATATTTGTGTGTAAATGTGTGTATGTGTATGCATGTGAGTATATATGTGCCTGTGTGTTTACTTTGAGTCTGTGTTCATGTGAGTATGCACATGTATAAATATATGTGTGCAACTATATGAATATATGTGTGTATTTCATTATGTGAGTTTGCACATGTGTGAATGTATGTGTGCATGCATGTATGCATGTGTGGGTATACTGTGGGTATTTGTGTATGTGACTGTGTGAGTGTGAATATACAGTGAATATGTATATCTGAATGCATGCATGTGACTGTGTGCATTTCCACATCCTTCCATCTGATAGAGAAAGGAAGGGCAAGTGTGCATATTCTGTGTGTGTGTGTGTGTAGTGTCCGTATGCATGCAAGTGTATTGTGCATGTATATAGGGTGCAGGCATGAGGACAAGCTTTAGTGTGTACATGTGTGAATGGGTGAGGTCATGCACATACTTGTGTGTCTCAGGCAGGAGACTCACAATTCCATTGACATTTTGGCCTCCTACCAAGGTATTAAATGTAAAGGGGGCAAAGCAGCTTGTTTTTTCTGTCTGTATTTTTTCTCCTTCTCTATTTTTATTAAATGCTGATTATTAATATTAGAAATGGAACACTGCCATGAGAAACCATTTGCAGTTAATAAGGCTGTCGCTGCTGCCTGGAGAGTTAATAGAAGACCAGGGAAGCCATGTGAGAACCACTTAATAGCTGCGTTAACGAAGTGGGTCAGAAGTAGGAGATGCAGACTGCCTGGGGAGCCTGGCCAGTTTATGTCCAGACATGACAGCCAGGCCAGGGCCCCCCCATTCCCTGCAGGAACCAGGGTCATGCCTGGGTGTGTGCAGCTGCTAGGTCGCAGGCCAACTGTGTGCAAGGAGCTTGGGGAGCAGCCCTCTCAGGCCACAGCTGTAAAAACATTGGTGCTGCATTCAGGCAGGCCCAGCTAGACTGTCCCTGAGTGGGGAGGGCTGCAGGCCAGGACCAGGCCTCACCACTTGCCTGCAGAGGCTTTATTTCTGCACCTCACCTCGGGTCATGACCAGTCTCGGAATGGGAAGCTGGGGAAAGTGAAATTACTGGGCACTGGGGACAGGTTTTTGAGCTTTTGACACCACATGAACCCTGGGGAAAAAACAAATTCTGAACCAGTTCCTGGTGGTTCCACATCCTTCCATCTGATAGAGAAAGGAAGGGCAACGGACCTCGAGATAGTATTCAGCCTCTGGATCCAGGACAGATGTGACTAATAGCGATCACTTATCCCTGGCATAGCAGATATGCATCTCCCTCCACGAACAAAAGCTCCAACACAATAAACAGTGGCTTTGGTGGTGAATGGAAGAGGAATGTCTGAATCACAGCCCAGAACTTACCATGTTTTCCCATTCTTAGGACTATTGGAAAACATAATGAACAAAAGCAACTGGGTGCTTATCATGGTGGCAAAGCCATATTTCCATGTTCCTGATGGTAAGTGCAGGGCATATGTGTGCCTATGTGGCCTGGGTTGTTTGCTTTTCTTTGTTTATGTCTAGACAGTATGTCCATTTGCCTGTGAGCATGCAGATCTCCCCATGTGTGCAGAAACACACATGGTTTTTTTCACATCAAAAACCCACATGTTGGTGTGAGTGTGCTATTAGCATATCAGTGATAATAGCACCAGATCCCTCTTCAGCCCCTTTTCCTGCCCCTGCTGTCCCCCTCAGATGGAAATACGCTCTGAAACCTTCTGCAGCAGAACCTTTTGGGTGTGCCAAATAGCTGAAGAGCTACTCAGGGTGAGGCAGGGAGAAAGCATTCAGAACTGAGGAATATGAGTGCAATAGTAATCATCCTGATAACAGCAGCATTCTGAGAGCTCCAAGGAAACCAGAAGCGCTGGATTCTTTCTCTCATTTGACCATACTTTGCCATTCCTAGGAGACACAATTAGTTGGTCCACCTGTACCCCTGACTAGGGTTAAATTCTGTCAGCCCCACAAATCATCAACAATCAGGTGAATACCTATGGTCTGCCTAAAGGAAGTGGTTGAGTCACTGAAACTCTGGCCTTAGCATTGAGCCTTGTGCAGCTAGACATGTACCAGTGCTCTACAGCTATCAATAAATAACTGCTAGTTGGTGGGGAGAAGAACTCACATGAAAAGTCTAACGAGTGTAGCCTACCTTCTTTCTCTTTCAACTCTCTGATTTTTAGCCCATAGATCTGAGTTCAAAATCCATCTCCACCATTCTCTAAGATCTGTGTCCTTGAACATGACGACCTTGTCGAACTCCTGTGACTTTGGCTGCCTGTGAAATGGCAACAAACATACCCAGAGAACAGTACAGTACGCTCACAAGAAAGCAGTGAAATCATATTTAGAAACACAGTAAACTAGAAGGGAGTTTTAATTAATTTGGTTTCCCTTCTTAATCCTCACCATTGAAAATCAAGCCAAGAGCTACTTTTGAAGATAAAGCCAGTTGGCCTGATGGTTGCAGGAATAGGATCAAGGGTCTAGGGTTCAAATCTTATCTCTGCTAGTGCAGAGCTCGTGGCCTTCAGCAAGTGACCGTACATAACATCCTTTTACTTGGTATCTGCATTAATAGAATGGAAATCCCTTACAGGTTCATTTTGAGACTCCCACAAACAATGCATGTTAACAGAGCTAAGGAATTATTCAACTTTTAAAAACCAATAGCTAGTATTTTTACTTCTGCCGGTGAAAGTGCCTAATAGGTATATAAGTTTTCCCGTGGTCACTTTAAGCAAGAACCACAGGAGACCTGCACAGTTCATGGCTGTAATCCCTGTACTGACAGAGCTTAAGGTAAGAGGATCACAAGTTCGAGTCCCACCTGGTCAGCTTAGTGAAACTCTGTCTCAAAACAGTAAATCAAATGAGCTCAGTATACAGCACAGTAAGAAAGCCCTGGGTTCAATCCCCAGGACTACACACTGTACACACACATACACATGCACATTCACACTCACACACACGGGAATAGGATGATAGATGGAACTGTTTTCCTATGCAGAATCTATGTCCCACACAATGAGCAAAAGCAGAGAACCCTGCTTTGATGAGAAAAGGTCTGCTGCACTTTGAAATTCAGACTCAGGACAAACCATGGTCCTGCTCAATGTCAGGATGAGCTGCTCTAGACCCTGCCAGCGCTGTCTCCACTGGAGACAGTTCTAATAATTCAGGATCCATTCAGGCCAATGTTTACTGAGAAAGGCAACAGGAAATCTTGAGCAGGGTCTTCGGCAGGGGCAAGGCAATTGACCACTGACCTTCAGAATCCAGAGATCTTTTGAAACAGCCTGTGCTGCAGGCACAAGTTAAATACTTAAAAGGCAGTCACTGGCCATTTGAGAACCCGCAGAGTGCAATTTAAAAGATGGCAGCTTGGAGCCTTCAGTGGCAGTGCCAGCAGCCAACTCGTTTATATCTGCAGGGGTTCACTCACCCATCAACACATGCTATAGCAGGCCAAGGAAAGCCGAAAGTGCTTGTCCACACTTGTCCAAAGAGTTCACTTGACTGACATGTTTTAGTTTCCTTCTTGATTTCACCTCCTCTTTTTCTGTGCATAAAATCTTGGCTTCCTAGGAAGATGTCAGCCATGTATTACCTGTTGATAATGCCAGCCTGGAAAAAGCATGAAAAGGTTTAGTTCCAGATAGCTGCCAGAGGAAAAAGACTAAAGAGTAAAAGCAGACTCTTCCTGGCCAAAGAGAGAAAACTGAATGCTTAAGTCATCTAAGCAGGGTCTGGTGCACTGGGATCCCGCCAGGGTCTGGCGGTAAACCCACTGAGTTCTATCTTATAGGAAAGGAAACAGACAGGCTTTCATGGAGTAAATGATTCTCAGCATCAGCAAACAATATCTTGCCAATTAGAAGAAAAGTTGTATGATCCAGTTTTGTAATAGATATTCCAGTTGGCATCCAGGGTTTGGCAAACAAATTATTGTCAATACTTGTGCAAAGGGATTATCATTACAGAAATTAGAGAATTCTCTTGTGTCTATACTTCTGCCTGGACATAGAACAATAAATTCCTAGAATGATACTTGATTACAAGTATCGTTTCCATAGGCCATTGGCCATATCTCTCGTTATGGTGGTAGGATATAGGACAGAGTGTCTCACAATGTTTCAGTGTTTGCCATGACTTTCAGCGTTCAGAAGTCACTATCTCCCCCATACATACTTATAACTTGACTGGAGCTGACAATAATCTCCATTTGTGGCCTCTCATAACTTCTGTAACCATAAAAGTCTTAGGCACAGAATGAGATTAGCCACATCAGCATCTCAGACACATAGCCACTCTGTCTGCCCAGCTCCAGCCTCAGTCTAAAACCACCAGGCTGGAGTTTGCCTACTTCTAAAGGGACAGTGCTTTTGTAGGATTTTAGTGTCACTCGAGTTCCAAGCTCATCCAAGCATGGCCACTGCTTTCTGAAAGCAAACAATCCAGGCAAATGATTCTCAAACACTTTCAATGAAAAAGCAACCAGAATGGGCTTTGTAGAACAATTTTTAAATGCTAATATATTATACTTGGTGTAATCAAGTAGATACTTTGTGGGACATTAAATTATTATCCCTTCCTACTAGCTCCAGGTGGAAACCAATAGAAAAAGTACCACAGTATTAAGACAAAGTGAGCACTAAAAATTTAAAAAGACTTGATTTCCTTGGGGAAGCTCTCCATCCTGGCTCCCAACATCACGATACACGAGGCTGGGGCTGGAGACTCACTACCCTAAGAGAGTTGATGTCCATGGAAAGAACTCAATCACTGTCACAGGCAGGATCACCAGGGGAGACAGAGGGCAAGGAGGCCAAGAGTCACTCGGTGTCTCCTGGAAAGGTCTGGAGCCAGACTTCAGAAGCCACCTCCTTGAGGCACTGAAAAAGAGTCATCTTTCCTAAATACGAAGGAACATTGACAAATAAAACCTTGTTATAAGAAATAGTGATTTAAAGTTCTAAATGATAAATCATAGAGAGAGCAATGGGAGGGGATATTAACTTTGTCCAGTCTACAACTGGGAAACTGATTTTGTGCCCACTCCAATGATTGCTAGAAACTTCTAGGGGCTTTGGGCTTAGAAAGATTCTAATGTCTTTTGGACACAGCAGAAAAGTAAACCATGACCTGCGACTTCTATTTAAACAAACTTTGACTTGCCTCCAACCTTTGCCCTCACATGGATGAGGGAAAGGGGGACTGCAAAAATATATCAGACCATTTAGAATTAGGGTAACACTAAACTTGGCTTTTAATTCAAGTCAGTGTATTATGTATCCTGGAGTACGGTAGACTCTTAAGCCAATGGAAGCACATCTTTTAGAGCTGTGAATGATAAAAAAACAGACTCCTGTGGCACGCATGCCATAGGGTCACCACCACTGCTGCAGGCATTTGTAAGCTTCTCATTTCATGTGCAAGACAAGTATATCCTGGGCTAACAATTCTTTAAGTTTGGAAGAAATTTTTTTTCAACTGTTTTTCCAATTCTGGTCATATTTTTAAATGTGGTTTACTAGAAATGGATATTTTGTTTGAAAGTAACGCCAAAGGTCGTGCTTGTATGTGTCAATCTCTGGCAGAAGCTTGTATGATTCAGTCTGTTTCCTTAAACTTTGGATGTTTCTCTTTTTATTTCACTCCAGGATTCCCTACACTGAATGCAATGCACTCACCCAAAAAAGTCTCATAGAAATCTCTTATTTACAAACTGGATTTGCTACTGAAGCTCCATACAGATTTCCAAAAAAGCACTGAGCTGAGTAAGTGGGAAGTTTCTTGTTCTGTAAAGAGACACTTGGATTTTGATAAAGTAGGAGATAGCTGCATTCACCATGTGAATAAAAGTATATCCTGCATAAAAAGTGCAGGACTGTGTCTAATATCATGGACAGTCCTGCTACAAAATTCTAGAAATGGCATCAGCTAATCCTATGGTGGGTCCAAAGAGGCTGGTCAGTGGTTTCTTAGCTGAACACACTGGAAATAGGATGGCTTGTTCAGAAAGTTTTAGACTAATGAGAAATATGAATATGGACATGCTTAATACAAATGAGTTTATTAAGTGCAGAGGGAAATCAGTGACGCAGGAGACTTGAGTCTGACCAAACACAGAAAGAATGCCTGTGTTGAATGGACTTGGTTCAGAGAAAAAACTCATCTTACAGGTCATTCAGGTTATCCAAAGCCCCATCAGTCCCTTAGCGGGGAGAATGGGGAGAACAATTAAAGACAGACCCATTTTTTCCATTCCAAAACTGACATCCGTGCTCCCTTCAGTGCCCAGAGCAGCACCACCAAATTCAAGTGAATGCATAAAGCTAAGTCAAAGGCTGGAAAAAGCAGGACACAGCCATGCTGTGGAATACTATGCGGCCATTCAGTACTGATTTATAAGGAGCCCTTAAAATGGAGAGAATTCCCACCATGTCCTACTGCTAAAAGAAAAGGATGTTCCACAAATCACTATGTATTATGATATTCCATGCAGGGAAATTTGCATATTGGTTAAAATCTCAGTAAGAGTGGTGCTCTCATAACTTAGGTTCACATGCTCTATGCATTCTAAATTTCCTAAAGTAACCAAGTAAGTTTCATAATTGAAGAGGATCTCAGTATATCATGTAGTCCACCCTTGACTCAAGCAAAGAAAGATCTAAGATATGAAGATTCCTTTTGATATATTCTTTCAGAATTCCTATGCAGAGATCCTAGACACTACGTTCCAATGATGCACAGTTTATCTACGTAACCACGTGAACTTTCTCTTGCTACAGTTTAAGTGATATATTGTTTTGTCTACATCAAGGTGAAATACAAGCCTTTTGGGAATCTCTAAATCTCTACTGTCTGATTTTTTCTTAAAATTTAGTAAACATCTTTTGTAAAGGAATTTGTTTTTCATTTCAATCCATTTTTATTGTTTTTCCAAAATTATCTTGCTTTGTCTTTTTTTTTGGGGGGAAATTCTATTTTATAGAAAATTAAGGAAAGAACTAGAGCCAGAGTTTTTAGGGAGAGGTTTTTATTTACAAACACATTCACACACACCTGTGCGGACTTGCATACCTTTCATTGGTGTATAGAAAAGCTGGTGGGTAGTTTTCTCAAGAAAGTGCTCAGATTTTAACAATGTTTCTTTGTCTCCTTAGCATCTACTAAGCTCCATTATTATTATAGTTTCTCCCCTACTGTGAATTCTTATTATACAAAATTCTAGTGTAAGCGATTTCAATTCTGTGCTTTTTACACATTAGTGAGAACTCTACTTTGAGCACATAGAAGTCATACTGAAATGTACAGTAAAAAAAAAATACAAATCACATTCCACAAGATGGGAAGATGTCACAGTATATTACTGTGTTAGATTAAATAACATACTACCAAATAGTGTATTACTAAATATACTTTAGCATATTACTGTGTTAGGTAAATAACATATCAAATAGTGTATAATACATAATAATCAAGAATTTTTGACCACCATAGAATATAAAGGAATCATCCAAAATTAATAACAGTAGGTATCTCTGAATGGGGATAAAATAAGCCATTTTTTCCAGTTCTATAAAATGTTTCAAGTTTATATTTGTCTCTATCAGAGTGTGTATTATACAATGTCAATAAGTTGTCTACAAGCTATAATACAATATCTACGAGAAGAAATAAAATACTTTTTAACTAAAAGAGAAGATAGTTTAAATTTTTGGATAAAGGATCAGACACATAAAACAATGCTTTTTACCCTGCATACCATATAAAACTGTGTTTCAAAAATGACAGTCCTTTCGTTAATTTTTCAAAGAATGGAGTTCTATGCTCAGAAAGCTTGTGTGTCTTCCAAATTTGTATGTTCAAATCTAACCACTAATGTGATGGTATTAGGAGCTGGAACCTTAGAAAAACAATTAGACTATAAGCATGAGGCCTTCATCAACGAGATTAGTGCCCTTATAAAAATTGCCCACAGAGTAATCACACTCATTCTATGATGTGAAGATAAAGCAAGAAGTCAGTTTATAAACAAGAAAGTAGAACCTCATTAGTCAGGAAATTTGCCAGCATCTTTATTTTCACTCTTTATTAATTTTTAATTTTTAAATTTTACTAGTACATGTCTGCAGTACATGCAGTTTACAGTCATTTTGGTTACATGTGCATATTACAGCTTGTTTTTTATAATCCCCTTTGCCCTTCTTCCAGCATCTTGACCTTGGACTTCCTATCCTCTCACACTATCTGTGTAGTCAGGGGTAGTGAGAAGAACAATTAGAATCAGAACAGAGAATTTACAATATTATTTTATGATGGTCCCCCAGAGTTTAACACAAGAAAGTGCAGGAAATCTGTCCACAACACTAAAGACCCGGAATATTCAGCCAAAGGCCTGGATCCCACAGCAATGTCCCGCATGAGTCCAGATAAAAACCTAGAGCCCATGATGATGCCTCCCAGGAGTCCAACTGGAGGTCTAGAGCCCACAAGAAGGACTCACACCAGTCTGTTTTATGGATCCGTGCTGGGAAGGTCCAAAGGTCAGTGGTGGAAGCTAGAAAGTCTATGCCAGCAGGGTGAAGGAGCTGTGCTGGTAGGCTGAGGGTTCTATACTGGAACCGCTCATAATAAAGACCAGGGCTGTCCTGAAAAGCACCACAGTCATCCTCAGTGACATGGAGGTCCCAAGCTCCTCCAATCATAAGAACAGTCGAGTACATGCCAGAAAGCCAGTATGACGAGTTTCTCCTGGAGATTAAAGGAAACACATATTCCACTGGAGCCAGGAAGCGATGCTGGATATAAGGACCAGAGTTCCCCCAAAGTGAACCACAGCCACTTTCACCAACAAGGTCCCAAGCTCCTCCAATGACAATGGCCAAACTCACACTGGGGAAGCTAGTCATGATGAACCAACGCTCACCAAACTCACACTGGGGAAGCTAGTCATGATGAACCAACGGCTCAAAACAGCAACACTTAGAGAAACCCACAACACTTTGCTCGTCTTCTCCATGTCTCTATTTGTGTTGGCAACTTTCATCAGGTGGAACATCTATACTCAGCACCATGCTGATTTAATTCATCTGGTGTTGACCACCAGTTTTTAATCTATAACACTGTCAGAAATACATTTCTTTTGTTCATAAGTCACCCAACTCAAGATTCTCAACATTCTGACATTCTTGAAAAGTTCATAAATACCAAAGGAAAGTGAACGAGTCTCATGCTACCATGAGAATATACCTGAAGCAATTCCATAGTCAGCAGATGGCACTGACTCACGGAGAGAGGCTTGGGTCTAGCTGTCCCCATGCTGGTGGCGGCCCATACATGGTGCTGGTTCACAGGGCTGGCTTGATCTCTCCTCACACAGTCTGTAAGTGGCCTGAAGCAATTAATTTACACAGATAAATGGTTTATTTAGCTCATGGTTCTAGAGTTTCCAGTCCTGGATCAGGTAACCTTATTCTTGGGCATCTGATATGGACATCAGGTGGCAACGATGAGGAGCACCTATCAGAGAAAACCACTCACATCTCAAGCCAGAAAACAGATCTCCCCATTCCCTTTCAGTGCCCATTCCCAGACACCCAAGATCATGCATGAGGCCTCACTTCCTGAAGGTCCACAATAACACTATCCTCAGCTATAAGTCATGAACTACCCATATTTAAATGATAGCAGTAAATAAAAGAATATCAATTTTTACTTCCTGTTAATAATATAAACTACTAGTTTTCTGTCTACTTGACTTTATTGTATTATGTTCATTGAATGCAAAACTATTTCTGTCTTGCTAATAATGCATTCATGATGATAGACCTCTGCATTTATTTTCTTGAAAATACCTTAAATTCCTGAAATATAAATTAAGTTTTCTATGAATATGGCATTTATGCCAAAGAATACTATTCTATAAAAATATTTTTGTGTTCATCATTATTGATCAACAAATTTGGATTTTTTTAAGTAAAATAAAATAGAATTGGATATATGTCTCTTACATATAAAGACTAGTTAGAAATAAATGTGAGATTTTATCCTGTTAAACCAAACTATAAAAATTCTGGATAAAATGCAGAGATTGTTATTCATATAATTAATCTTGAAATCAGGTTGTCCAACACTAAAGTAAAAAAGGAAATTGGAGTTGAAAAAAATCCAACATATGAAACAATTATCAGAGGAAACAAAAACTGACCAATCAACTGATCAGGGAGGATATTTGCATTAACTGTATGACTTAGTGTATGAAGTGCTGTTCCAGCTCACTACCAAAAAAAGGTAGGGAGGGGCAAGTCTAAAGAGTCTTTTCACAGTGACTCAAATACAAAGTCACTTCCCCAAGTGGCCTATGCCACACAAGTCCACAATCTCCTGTAGAATCCAGGATATCAGAGTGACCCAGGAACACAATTTAATCCATAGTGTTTTTCAAATGTGAAAAAAATGAAGAAAGAGTCTGTTAGGCTTAGTTTTTAAAAGCAAAGAAGCGTGACATTTCCTGTACCTGAATGTCTCTCAGCAGTACAACTACTTCTTCACCTACATTTTCTGAATAGTGAAAGATTGCACTTTCAGGAAAAATGCCATTTTATGTTCTGTTTAAGGGGATCTTGGGAAAGCATATTGCACATTTTGAAAAATATGCAAAGTCAAAATAATGCCAAAATGGAGAAAGGTTATAGTGAGATTAAAAGAGATGCAAAGTACTTGGGATGGGCCATGCAAGAGCTTACTGTGGGGATTTTGCACCTAAGTATTCAATAGGTGGACCACAATGCATCCGTGTCTGTCTTTAGCTTGTTTCTGGTTTGCTTTAGAGTTTTTTGTCTAAATGTCACTTGTCAAGGAAGACTTTCTTGACTAGATTTGTCTTAACAGCTCATATCTCTCACAATTACTCTCTGACCTAGATCTTATTGTCTTTCTGGCTGAAGTTCTAGATGAATTTCATTCTAGGTGAAGTTCTTTCTAAATGAGTGTGTACTCATTTCACTCTTTGGTTCCTGTCTCCTACAGAGATTTCTCCACCTTCAAAATGTCATGAACTGTGTTTTATCGTCATTCTATTCTCAGGGCCCAGAAGAGGGCCTGGTACATAATAAGCACTCGGTAACAAACCTGCTGATTGAAATATTAAGTGGAATATTAAGCAAATATTAAGTGGAATTGTTATTTAACAAAACTTAGACAAAAGTGATAATAGTAACCTGTCATTATCAATACAGACTTTGGAAGACAGCTTAGAGTAGAAGTTAAGAAGCAGAGTTAGGGAATCAGATATTCTCATGTCTTTTCCCCCAACTTTTAAATTATGAAAAAAAAACCATACCAGTAGAAAAGTTACAAAATTAGTAAAATGAACATATTTACCTTTCACTTAAATTTACCATGTATTAAACTTTTCTCTCTCATATATGTGTATGTACAAATAAAAGAATAAGTAGATAGATATGCACACACATATAGATACACATGTATACATACAGATACACTTAGAGAGACGCATATATACCACACATTGTTTTTTCCAAGTCATTTGAGAACATCTAACATCACAACATCTAACCTTTAAGTGTTTATGTAGTTATCTTTTAGAAACAAGAATATTCTCTTATAAAACTATAGTAGTTACTGTACTTGGGAAAACATAGTGCTAACTCAATACCATTGTCTAATAAATTCTTAGCATTCAAATCTCCCCAATTGTCCCAATGCTATCATTTTCATAGGAAGTATTTTAATTCTGGTTCAATCTATAGGCAGCACTGCAACTAACTCCACCTTTATCGTCTTGCTCATGTAGAGTGCCCCCAACTCTTTTGTCATTCATGACTATGACAGTTAATCATGATGTCAATTTATACACATTAAGAAACATCTGGCAGCTTAGTAAAACACAGTTCCAGGTGTTCAGGGGAATGATTGACATGGAGGCCATAAAATGGGGGGCAAAGACCCCTCCTGGATGTGAGTGGCACCAACCAATGACTTGTCACCTGAATGGAAGATAAATAAAGAAGAAAGTGTGCCCGTTTCTGAAGAACTCAGGTTTTTCACCCACGTGTTTGAACAGGAGTCTCCAGTTTATTCAGCCTTCTGATACAGACTCACATCAGCACCTGTACAATGAATTCCAGGCCTTCATCCATGGATTGGTGCTGCCTCCTCTATCCCTCTGGTCCTGTGGGTTCTATCTTCTGGGCTGAGCCGCTGCTGGATCCTCCACTGTGAATGTTCCAACCTCAGATCCAGTAAGCTACCTAATAAGTCCTCTTACATAATTGTACATATATTTTCTATTGATTCTTTTCTTCTAGAGAACCCAACAAAGAAAATGACATTGACGCTTCAGAAGTATTCATCCCAGTCAATTTACTGAAGTCTTTCAGGAACGACTTGTCTGATTTTCCCTTCAGGCTTAGATTCAGGCTGCATAATTTTTACCAGAATATTACAGAAATGACCATGTGTCCTTCTTGTATGCCACATTACGAGGTAACACAGACTAAACAAAGGTTTAGTTTCCTGGCTGTGTAGGGACAGGGGTCTATAAATGAGAAAATAAAATAGGAGTCTCCTCAGCTCTTTTAGTTAATCCTCATTAGAAAGAGTTAAAAACAAGCTTTACTAAAGAGATTCCCCTGGGAAACAAATCAAAAACAAGGGTACAAAAAGAAAATCAAGATAAAGCAAGTCACCAAATGGCCTTGGGACTTGCACCGAGACCAGTAAAAAGAGCTGACAGGCAGGACACAGAGAAAAGGGCAGGCACACAAATGATGTCACCCTCACCTCCGATAAAGTAAAGGGGAAGCAAAAGGTGAGCTCACTAACTTTAAGACAGTCTGTATTCACACATATGCACTAATGCATACACTTACATACATGTGTATTCACTCTAGAGTCACTGTATTATTCACTCTATGTCACTATAGAGTAAAATAAATATCCACACATCTCCCTTACTAGCACTAAGCTTATCAATAATAAAGCATCCCTTTGCCAACTAACTACCCATTCTGAGGATAAAAACCTAAAATGACATCAAGAGCAAGTAAACAAACAGAGAGAAGCTGCACGTAGACCACCAGGAAAAAATGACATTAGGCAAAGGTGCCCAGAAGCTAATCCTGTTATGGTAAATTATAGGTAAGGGGAAAGAGTCATCAGCCCTCCTCTCAGACAGCTGAGAACAAAGGGCCCATGGTCCTGCATCTTTCTGGAGCCCCCTAGCATGCGTCTTTCTTATCAGGGTAGCTATTGCTTCCTTTCTCTTTCCTTTTCCTCTTTTATTAAACTTTGTCCCTCTAATTGCAGTCACAATCTTGGTAGGCTGCACAGACAACAGAGCAGCAGCGCTCCTCCCCCAGATGCAACAGCTCCGCTCCCCAAGTTACCACATGGCTTTGAACAATTGACATTACCTCTCTGAACCTTGGATCACAAATCTATAAAATGAAAGTAACACTATACTCTGTATACTATTTGAATAAAACGTATTAAACAGTTTTAGCTCAGTGCACAATTCTGGCTCTACTATTTACAGGTTGTGTGATTCTGGCTATTTTCTTAATTTTCCCACTCCTTAATTTTCTTGCCTATAGAATGAAATAATGTAACTTAGTCTTAAAGGTTTGGAGAAGATTCACAAAGTTCACATGTGACAAGTACTTGGAAAAGCAGATGGCAGATAAGAAGCATGCGATAAATGTCAGCAATTCTTGTTGCTATTAACAAATGACATGTGAAGTCACAGAATGATATCATCGCACCCTTTGAAGTTGAAAGCTATTTGTTTCTGTTCCCAGACCCTGGGGTACTTTATAGGAACATGTGTCTTCCTTTTACAACTTGCCTCCCTTTTCTGTCAAGCTAAGGGTTTACACTTTTATTATGATCACAGTATTTCAAATGTGGTTAATAAGCAGCCCTGGACAGGGGAATCTAGATGCTTATGTTTGATAAAATTGAGTATAAATAGATAAGAAATTCATTCTGCATTCTTCTGTTCCTGTTTCTTATTATTTTTCTTACTTGGTCTAATGTCAAGCAGCTGAGTAAACACATATCTGAAGTACAATGAACTGAAGTACCTGTCATCTAATCAAATGGGATAACACCTCATGTAGCACCTCTGTAGGGTCAGTGTGATTTGATGTCTTCAAAATTGGTCTGGGTAAGAATTAAGAGCATTCCCATCACCGTGCACAGGATCAAGAAGTATCATTCTATCCAATACTTGTCATTGTCATTTGGAGCTTGTGGCAAGAGTGAGGAGCTAGGCCCAGTCAGAGAAGACATCCTGGTTCCTCTGTATTACTTGCACCTTGTTCTTTATCTACTCTGTTCTGAACCTGTGTGTTAAATTCAACTGCAGATGCAATTATGTGTTTTATCTTTCCATGATAAACCATGGGTGTTCCACCATGCCTAATATTCTGATCTCAGGCTCTGCAGTTCCTCCTGAATTTAACCATTCTCTGTCACTACCTCATTCTGTCCATCTTCATAGAAAACCCACAGGGTCAGGAAGCAACCTCTCCAATCTACCTCATCTTTCAAAAGGAAGCGTTGAACAACATCAAAGTCAAGACCGATTCCTCAGGTTGGACTTCAGAATGGATGACAGGCTCAAATTGTTTCTTGGCACTGGGTGGAAATAACAGCCATTTGATTCATCAGTTTTGAACCAATCTCTATTGTTTTATCTTGATGCAGCAATAAATCCAACAAAAGTCTTTGAAGAACCAGCTAGATGGAGATTTCTAATCCTTTCAATTCCTCCATTATTACCAAAGCCTACATAGACGTGATAATGTAGCAATTTAAGTAACTATCTTGTAGCTAGCTGATTGAAAGTTTTCTTTAGTAAAGAAATTTTCAAAAACAAATACCCATACCTCTCTCTATTTCGTCCTTCAGGTTAAGCAGTGAACCTCTGAGATGGAGGCAGATATTTAATTAAATTTTCTGTTCAGTCTCTGAATACATGAATTTTACCTCACTCATGCTTAGTAAAATGATAAGAACTTTTTCTGGATGCTTCTATCTGTTGGCTAGAGTTTAGAGTTCACAAGCTAACATCTGGAAAATAATTTTAAAATTCATTTTGAACAAAAAAGACTTACAATAACCAAAGCAAGTCTGAGCATCAAAAGCAAGTCAGTGCATCACAATCCAATAGCTAAAATTATACTACAAAGCTACTGTGATTGAAATATCATAGCATTGGGGAAAAAAACAGGCTTGAAGATGAATGAAACAAATAGAAGATTCAGACACATCCCCAACACACTTAGCCAACTTATTTTTGACAAATGAACCAAACATGTTCATGGGAAGACAGTCGGTTTAATAGATGGTGCTGGAAAACTGACTTTCCACATGTTAATGATTAAAACTAGACCCATGTCTATCACTAGGCACTAACAAAAAGTCAAAATGAATCAAAGATCTAAATAATCTCAGAAACACTAAATATACTGGATGAGAAAAAAGGTAGAAAATTTGGAAACATAGGGGTAGGCAGAGACTTCATGAACAAAACCCAAACTGCATGGGAAATGTTATAAAGAATCAACAAATGGGATCTCAACTTATTAAAAATCTTTTGCATAAAAAAAGAAATCACCAACAGAGAGAAATACAGTCCACAGAATGGGAAAAAAACTGTAGCCAGCTGTCCCTCAGACAAAGGACTTTTATCTAGAACATATTAATAATTGAAAAAAATCAGACATCCTCAAATTCAAAGACCCCATCCATAAATGGGCATCTCAGATGAGTATACACTTCTCAGATGAAGAAATACAAATGGCAAATAAATGTATGAAAAAATGTTCAACATTATTGGTCATTTGAGAGATGTGAATTAAAACAGCACTGAGATTCCATCTCAGCCCAGAAAAAATGGCTATCATCAAAAAATCAACTGATAACAAATGCTGGATGGAGAATGGGGAAAAAAGGAACCCTGCTCCACTGTTGGTAGACTGGTGCAACCACTATGGAAATCAGGGTGGAGACTGCTCAAAAAACTAAGATTAGAGGTGCCATTCAGTCCAGCTATTCCCCTTCTGGTGTCTTCCTAGAAGAATTAAAAACATCATACCATAGTAACATATTGCACCTGTGTTTATAGCAACACAATTTATAATAGTTAAATTTTGGAAACAACCCAAATGCCCATCAATCAAGGAATAGGTAAGAAAGATGTGGTAGTTTTATACAATGGAGTACTAGTCAACCATGACTTTTATAGGTAAATGGATGCAACTCAAGACCATACTTACAAGTGAAATTAATCAGACTAATATGTGCAAACATCGTATTGTCTCACTACGGTGAAAAAAAAACTGAACAAGCAAACAGTCTAAAAATATACAATGGATATTTTAAATTGGGAAGAAACCATTCAAAATTAAAAAAGACAAACTGATGGGGGAAAGGGGAAAGGAAGAAAGGGAAAGGAAAAAATATATGTGTACACAAAATAGTCAAGATAGTCATACAGCTAACTTCACTTAGTTCCTTTAAAGGAAGGTTTCATGCTAATATTGTTTGAACAAGATATCATACTTATATCTTATACATTGAACAACAATTACAAAGACAATACACAATGTATCAACTATTGTAAGGCCCAACTAACCTGCTATAAAACTCAGTTTCATTGTTACGTTTAACTTTTTTTCTTTCTTCAAAATAAAATTTAAAAAAAATGAGCAATGCCAAAAAGACTTAAATCTGGGTAAAAAAGTAGAGAACAAAAATGAAAAATAGTATAAAATGTGAGCTTCCAATTAGGACACTTATTTCTAGTAAAAAAAAATTACATGTGCATATAAGGGACAACTGGAAATATTTCCCTAAATCTAAAAGCCAAAATTCAATTTAAATCACCTTTTATGTGTCAGAAATTAGTTAAACAATGTAAGACAAAAAGATAAATAAGACAATTTTATACTCTGGTTATAATGCAAGTCAGTTATGCCAAATTTATTTAAAAATTACATTACCAAAGTGCTACTCACGCTTCATTGAGCATTGGAGTCCTGTAAACTACTCAGGAGAACACTGAAAGAGAAATGCTATTTGCAGTATGGATTTGAGCCAAAAGGACAGTGGAGAGCCAGAAGCACAGTGTGGCCAGCTCAGGCAGCATATGCTGAGGAATGCTAGAAGGATCCAGAGGAAACAAGGAAGGAAAGTCAGAAGATATTTTACACTAAGGAATTTGGATTTGCCTTCCACATCCCTTACCCAGTCACACAAAACTACTGACTACCCTTTAACATACCTGAGTTTTCCAAATAAGTGTGTCTCTGTATTTCTCCTGGTTGGAATAGGCTCAAGCTGTTCACCATGACATTTTGACCATGTTTCAAGACTCATTTCTAGCCTCCACTTCTAAGTAAAGATTGAATGAAAGATGCTCTCACCAGACTACCCTCCACTACAGCTTGGAGTAAACATAGACTGAAGTACGGAGTTCAGAAACAATTAATAATACTATAACAAGCTAGAAAGAAAGCCACACTTGAAATCTAATTATATCTCAGAAAGCACCGAAGAATCAATGTAAAAGCTCTTATAATTTATTACAGTTCAGTATGTGGCCGTATACAAGGAAATATAGGAAAAATGTAAAATAAAAAAACATATTTCCAAATGCCAGAAATAGTCATTAAAAAGACAAAACAGAAGCAAAATTATGCTTACAAAAGTAAGTAATAAAAAATCAATCACCTAAAAAAACTAAAATATACGCAAAATTTTTCTATAAAGAAAACTACAGCTGTGCGTGGTAGCACAAACCTATATCCCAGCACTCTGGAGGCTAATGCAGGAGGATCACCATGAGTTTGAGGTCAGCCTGAGCTATATAATGAGTTCAAGGCCAACCTGAGCTACACAGTGAGACACTGTCTTAATTTTTAAAACAAAGAGAGAGGAAACTACAAAATTGATGATAAATAAAGATCTGACTACTGATATTTGTAAGTGAGAAAACTGAACTGTTCAAATATATCAGCATTCCATAAAAAGTAAGGCATAATATAAATGTATATGACTCAAAATTCCATTTAGATATTTCAAATATTTGTAAAAGGATTCTAAAGTTGTTCCAGAAATAACTATATTTTGGGGCAAATGAATAATGATATTCACTTAGCTTCACAAACACTAAATTCTGTGACAAAACTATGATAATTTAATGAGCATGACATTCACCAAAGAACCAAGAGGCAGTCCAGTGAAACTAAATGAGTAGTCCAGAAGTAAGTTATAAGTTGGTCATTGTTAAATAGGGCAGTAAAAGGTATTTTAGAAGGATTTTATTATCCAATAAAAGATGTTGAGAAAGTGTTAAACCTATTTGAAAACTTTAGTATACATGCACATCAAAATAAATTCCAATTATACTAAAGAATTAATGTAAAAACAAAACAAAATATAGATAAATATCTTAAACTTTTCTGGATAAGAAAAATCTTCTAAACAACATAGCAATAGAAATCGTAAATGAAACACTAATAAATATTACCATAAAATGTAATTTTTCATGTACCAAAAATAATACACAAAATAAAAATGCATATGAAAAGTTGGAGAGTAGTATCTGCAAGCCTATTGAAAAAGAAAAAAGGTTAACGACATTCATGTATAAGTTCAAACACACAACTAAAGCATTAAGCATAAAAAAGAAAGTTTACAAACTAATGAGTAAAGGAGATAAAATAAAATTCACAAATGAAGAGTTATTAAAGATTACACTTTTATGTGAAATCTAAAAATAGTCAAATTCACAGAAGTAGAGAACAGAATGACAATTACTCAGCTGCTCAAGAACTATGAAGAGATGGTAACTGTTACGGTTTATGTCAGTGGCTCTCAAGCCTCATGCAATTATGCATTTGTGATTGGTTCATTATCTACCACTCAGATTGGTAATGTGAGTGCTACACCTGCCTAGGGGTGGAGCCAGGATATGATGTAATGGCAGGAAGAAGGTGTGTGTGTCTCTCTCTCTCTTGCAAGTTTCCACTTTGCTGTTTGCAGCCGCCATGAAGGACTGCCCTGCCATGCCATGCCATGCTGCAGTTGGAGCCAACTGAGAATGGACTGAAACCTCCAAGAACTGTAAGTAATAAACCTTTTCTTCCTTCATTTTGGGTGTTGGGTATTTTGTCCCAGCAATGAGTAAAAGTAACTAAGACAGTAGCCAAGTAGTGTGACATTTCATTGTAATTAGAAAAGGAAATATATAAAATAACTGACCAAAGGAGATCAAAGAGAATACCAGAATATGGAAAGATATCACTTGCTCATAGAGAGAAAGAATCAACATAGTGAAAATGGCTCTACTCCTCAAATTCTTACACAGATTTAATACAATCTCAATCATAATACCATTAGTATAATTCACAAAACTAGAGAAAATACTCCTAAAATTCATTTGGAACCAGAAGAGATGTAGAATAGCAAGAGCAATTTTGGGCAACAAAGGAAAATCAAAGAGTATCATAATCCCTGACTTGAAATTATACTACACAACTACTATGATAAAATCAATAAGGCACTGGCAAAACAAAAACAAAAAAAAAAAAAACAGACCTGAATATCAGTGGAACAGAAGATGCAGATACAACTCTAGACATACTCAGCCACCTTGTCTTTGACAAAGGGGCCAAATTTGTTCACTGGAAGAAATATAGTCTCTTCAGTAAATGGAGCTGGAAAAACTGTATTTCCACATAAGAGATTAAAACTAGACCCATGTCTATCACCATGCACTAAGAAAAGGTCAAAATGAATCAAAGATCTAAATATGAAAATCTCAAAAACACTAAATCTGCGAGATGAGAAAATAGATAGAAAATTTGGAGACATAGGGGTAGGCAGAGACTTCATGAACAAAACCCAAACTGCATGGGAAATGCTATAAAGAATCAACAAATGGGATCTCAACTTATTAAAAAGCTTTTGCATAAAAAAGAAATCACCAACAGAGTAAAATACAATCCACAAAGTGGGAAAAAGTTGTAGCCAGCTGTCCCTCAGACAAAAGACTTTTATCTAAAACATATTAAGAACTGAAAAAATTCAGACACCCTCAAATTCAAAGACCCAATCCATAAATGGGCATCTCAGATGAGTACACACTTCTCAGATGAAGAAATACAAATGGCAAATAAATATATGAAAAAATGTTCAACATTAGTGGTCATTTGAGAGATGTGAATTAAAACAGCACTGAGATTCCATCTCAGCCCAGAAAAAAATGGCTATCATCAAAAAATCAACTGATAACAAATGCTGGATGGAGAATGGGGAAAAAAGGAACCCTGCTCCACTGTTGGTAGATTGGTGCAACCACGATGGAAATCAGGGTGGAGACTGCTCAAAAAACTAAGATTAGAGGTGCCATTCAGTCCAGCTATTCCCCTTCTGGTTATCTTCCCAGAAAAATTAAAAACATCATACCACAGTGACATATTGCACCTGCATTTATAGCAACACAATTCATAATAGTTAAATTTTGGAAACAACCCAAATGCCCATCAATCAAGGAATGCATAAGAAATATATGATCTTTTTATAAATGGAGTGCTGCTCAACCATAAAGAAGGATAAACTTGAGACCTTTTTAGGTAAATGGACACAACTCAAGACCATACTAGTAAGTGAAATTAATCAGACTAATATGTATAAATATATTTTCTCCCTAGTGTGAAAAGCTGAAAGAGAAAATAAAATAAAAAATGTACAATAGATATTGTGAATTGGGAAGAAACTGTTCAAATTGAAAGAGAAACTGGGATGGCAGAAAAGAGAAAACAGGGAAGGGAAAGGAAAAAAACTATGTATGTATGTATATATATATATATATATATATATATATATATACACATACTAACTAATATATAACTATGTATACATATATATAAAATCTATCATATATCATATATATCATATTTAAGATAGTTTGCTACTATACATATATACATATATATAAAATTATCATATATATGATAGCTAAGATAGTTATGCTGCTAGTTTCTTTTAGTTCTTTGAAAAGAAGATTTGTGCTAATTTTGTTTGGACAATGTCTCATGCCTATATCTTTTATTCTGAGTAACTACTTTGAAGATAACAATATGTAACATATTAACTATTGTTATTATCCTATTATCTTGTTTTGAAATTTTGGTTTTATCTCTTTGAAACACAAAATAAATTTTGAATGTTTTGAAGTCACTAATAATAATATAAATACAAATAAGATGGCCCAAAAATTAGCAAACATTTAAAAATATAATAATGATGACTACAAGCAGGTGAGATAGTAAATGGATCCAACCTCTGTAAAGAAGCAGAACTCAATACACACAAGCGTATTAGAAATATATCACTATCGTAGTTTCAAAGTAGTGTGAAGAAGACATTGTTCACCTTTTAATCTCTCCCAAATATCCACCAAAAATGAAGAAAATTAAAGACTCAAACTATTTATGTTCCATAAAATGAGAGAACACCTATAAAGGTAACAATAACACATGAAATTAAAACTGATGAAAAATAAAACAATTAGCAAAGTATAAGAACGTGAAAGGAGCTAAATGCATTCACTTAAGAAGTTTCATGGAAAGCAACAGTCCAGGCTTCTTATTTTCCTGCCTCAGTATGATAATTTAGTCTCCCAGTTTGCTTCATAGGCACAGGGTAACTGCTCAGACTCTAGCCTTTCATGTGTATTCTAGTCAGGAGGAAAGAGGAAAGTGGAAAGTCAAAAATTAGCTTACATGTCAAATGAATTACCCCATTTAAGAAGCTTTTCCTTTTGAATAAGTTCCAGTTACGAACCATCAACAACCCTATCTACAAAGGAGGCCCTAAAACACATGGGGGAGGGATGGAACCATTATCAACACCTTCTACATGGAAGATTGCCACTACGTAAAGAAGGGAGAAAGGTCTCTGGCTAGCACATTTGTGGTTTTGGCCTCAGAAATTATTAAACAATACATACAATTAACGAATCAAAGGATAGCAATTGTTATGGTTTAGATGTTAAAAGGTCCCCTTAAAGTTTCATGTGTTCAGAGTTTGGGCGTTGGGGAGGTGATTTGATCACGAGGATGTGGTCCTTATCTATGGATTAATCCACCGATGAGTTCTTGCCTGACTGTTCTGGGCTCTGGTTGGTGGTGGGTCACTGGTGTGTGAGCTGGAGGGGTGTATCCTTGTCCTGGGTTCCCTGCTTCTCCTTCTACTTCCTGGCTGCCCTGGGATGATTGGACTTCCTCTGCCACATCCTTCCACCATGCTGTTCTGCCTCGAAACTAGCTGCATGGACTGAATCCTCTAGGAACCAAGAGTTAAACAGACCGCTCGCCCATTAAATTGCAGGTTACAGAGTGATGGAAAGTGACTAATACAGGAGTATACAAACATTATTTAGAAACAGGAAGGCAGAAATTGTTATGATTTGAAAGGTGTTGGCTTTGTTGAAAGTAACAACAGAAAAAGTAGGAAACCAGAAGGCTAATATTTTCTTTTGGTCATAATTCTTTTAGCACTCTTTGACTTGTTAAACTATGAGCATCTATTCATTTTCTAAAACAAAATATAATTCAGAAATTTAAAAAAATACACACAAATTGCCAACAGATATCTTAAAAAATGTTCAACATCATTAATTATCAGGGAAATGCAAATCAAAACCACAATGAGATACCTCCTTACTTTAGTAAAAATGGCCATTATCGAAAAGATGCAAGATAACAAATGCTGATGAGGATGGAAAGAAATGGGAACACTTACACTGTTGGTGGGAATGTAAGTTGGTACAGCATGGAAAAGTATGACTGTGTTAGAAACAGAATTACCATAAAGTTCAATAATTCCATTATAGTGGGGAGCCAGAAGTGCCATCAGTACATGGAAGACATAGCTGTACTTGAGTGTTTATTGCAGCTCTGTTCACACGAGTGAAGAAATGCAAAAAATCTGTGTCCATCAACTGATGAACAGATAAAAACAAGTGATACACTCACACAATAGATAGATCTCTTCAGCCATAAAAAAGAATGAAATCCTCTCATTGACAATGACATGAATGAAGATACAAAATCTTTTTGTTACATAAAATAAGCCAAGCACAGAAAGATAAGTATCACACAATTGTACCCATGTGCAATGAGAGATATGCTTAACCTGATTTAAACATAATATATTGTACACATGCATAAAACATCACATGTTATACCATCTCAAGTGCAATTTTTATCTTTTATGTACTAGTTAAAATAAGTTTAAGTTTTTAAAACTTAATCTCAAAGAGATAATGGGAAACACAAAATTGCTTAGTGTCATCAGTAATGCAATTAAAAGAAAAATGAGGTCTGACTTTCACTCATCAGTTTACAAAATATTAAAAGACTAGTAGTAGCAAACATTGGCTCAGGAACAAGTCCTCAAATACTGTCAACAGGGCTATAAATTGGCACAAGACTTTTTGAGGTAAGTTTGGCAGTTTCTATTAGGATTTAGAATATGCATATCATTTTACCCAGAAATTTCACTTTTAGGTACCAGACATAAATTATCCTTCCAAAGCACTTCTAGAAACATAAGAGTAATACTTGTCACAAATGCAAAGTGACGCATTCAAGGATTTTCAGAGTATAAGAGTGGGGAAAAGTTTAAAATACCATAAATGGCCAACAATAATAGAATGACTTGACACATCACCACAGAACCAGCATAGAGAGTTTTCATGTTTTGTCCTTGAAAGATCGCCTATGTTTATATCATTAAATTTAAAACTGCAAATTGGAAAATGGCTACAATTGAAAATACACAACAGATTTAACATCTAAAACTGTTAAAATCCTGAATGGATAAACTTTCAATTGGGCATCGCAGTTTCCCCAAGTGACAGGAATCTCATCAGAGAAGGAATAGAAATAAGATACTTCAGAGGCTTAATCTATTAATGAAACGCTATTCTTAAAATATCTTTTATTTAAGGTGTAATTACAAACATAGCAACAGTGTCAGGGAGCTAATCTTCAGGGAGGAAAAACGTCCTTGGGTACTGAAGAATCTGTGGCCCCCAGAACACAGCTGGAGTTCAACTTGTCTGTGTTTTTTCCGAGTCTGGGGAACAAGTTCCTCTTAAGAAGATCCCAAGAATTATTCACTGAAATAATCTAAGGTAGTCATGAAAACAACCTATTTTTCACTTTATCTATTTTTGAAATGCTTGCTTTAATTGGATGATTAGCCAGTTTTGTTAACGATGTGATTACAGACATAAATTATCCTTCCAAAGCACTTCTAGAAAAAAATGCAAATGTAAACAAAACCAAACATAGAAAACAATTCAGATCCAACTGTGCAGTTATTTTAGCAACAAGATGTACTCAGTCAAACACAAGCAACGTGGTTTTTAACTGAGTTGCTCCTCTCTCTTTTTCTAAGCTAGTTGGTACTTGACTTTAGAAATCGCAATCGATACATCTGCACAAGTTGTGCTGTCAATTTGTACATTTGGGTCCTGATTCTGGGCCTGTGTTTCTGGCATGCAAGGCTGCTCTTACATCACCAAGGTGCTGTTGATTCACCTCATTGCAATTTGTTATGTTCAACAGCACACCTAACATCAGACAGAGCAGATGGCCTGAATCCTCACACAATAAAGAGGACTAAATTATTCGTGCAAAAAACAGCCACCTTAGCCAGCAGTGGGTGGATAAATGTAAAGCCTCCTCCCATCCAGCATGAGGACCCACCCTACTCCTACCCTTAGACAGAAGAGAAAGACCGGCAATTCCCCTGCAAAGGGCAGGGTAAATTTCAAGAGGTCAGAATATAATTATGGAGTCGGGAATTTCCCTCCTCCAGAAGAATAAAACACCCCACTCATATCATGTGCCGTATTAAATATTTGAGATATTTTGGATGGGATCCAAGAACCAGTTTGGGATCCTCTTTATTCTTGCTTTCGGCGGTGGTAAGGAAATTCCACAAGGCAAGCTGGATGCGTGTGAAATTCTAGAGCAAAGGATCTGCAGTGTTTGCACATTGACTGAGGTTACTTTCTGCTACCTCTGCAGAGTTTGCAGATCAGAGAAAAGTAGTGGTTACTTTTTTAAAAAATAAAACATTCATCCACTGTAAACTGCCCCCAAAACATCACAAGTGGGGAAAAATAGCTCTCTCTCCATTTCTACTGGCAACAAATTCAACTACTCAAAATTAATTTCTCAAATAATGGCACCTTATATATGGCTTCTCTATAAACCAAGGAGTCTAACCTCCAAAATATAGTGAAGAAAAGTAAGTAAGCAATAAAGACAGCGCTCAGGTACCTTCTGGGTAATGATAGGGCCCAGCCTCACTACTGGTTCAGGGTATTCTTTGGGTGCTCCGGGCACTCTCGTTTTGCATCTTCTCAATTGAAATATAAAGGAAGACCCTATTGTTCACTCTTCCTATGCCACTGTTAAAGAATCCACAGAGTATGTAAAAGGAAAGTAAGTTATGCAACATTTTTAGCATGTGTATTCTGTTTATATAACATTACAATGATAACAAACGCTATGCGGTATGTGGGGCAGAAGGGAATCTTGAGAGGAAAGGAAACTAAGGACCAGAGGCACACAGTTTGCATGAGGCCGAAACAGGAGACAAACTCAGATATTAAGGGTTCAGCTGGAACCCCATGTGCCAGGGTCAAGCCTCGAGCCTGAAAGCCTAGGTGTCTCTAGTGAGATAGAGTGCCTGTTGCGGTTGGTTCAGAAAGCTGGGAACAAGCTGCTAGCCAGGAGAGGCAGAGATGCAGGAAATGGTTCTTCTCTAGTGCCAGCAGTCCCATGAGAATGCCACGCACCGATCCTGCTTAAAGATGCACTTTGCCAGTACCCTTGCTGTGGCTCCTTGCCATTCCCGCTGCAGGGAATTCTTTGGAGCACCAGCGTTTGTCTGTCAGCCTTCCAAGCCATTTCAGGTAACTCCCTGTCCATTCAGCCTCTTCTCCACCTACCAGTTGGAATTAGCCCTTCCCCAATTGTCCAGTAAACTTTGGTGACTCTCAGCTCATAGCTGTACCTATTAATACCACCAATGCTAAATATTAAGCCTGTTAATGGAAGAACTTTGCTTTTTCAACAGGCTTATTTCATCTAAGCATGCACAAAGATTTACACATGCTGTGTCCTTAAAAAATGTTAAAGCTGCCTTAATTGAACTGCATTCATTTGGTTCAAAAAGAGAACCTCAGATAATACAGCCATTTTGCACATCTCTATGTCTTACAACACTTGCAAAATAAAACTGCGTGCAATCTGAAAAGTATTTTATATGCCATGGATCACTTAAAATCCTTAACTCTGTTACAATGCAGATATGAACTTGCTTTATATTTGCACCACTTTTAGTACGTCCAGGGAAGGAGGCATTCTGTCTTCAGCATTCTGCCTGCCCTGCTCCGTTCCCCTTCCCTCTGTGCCCGGCTTCCTGTGGACATGAACAGTGAAATCAGGTGAGAATTATTCACTCAGCCTTCACCACCTGTGCTTCCCTGCAGACTTTCTGGAGAGTGTCACTAGATTTCTAGATGGCTCATTCAGAGCCCAATATTTCTTGCTGATGTTAATCACTCATTCTAGGAAGGAAATAAATAGTATGTATAAGTGCAAACAATTGTGTATACAGAGTCTTTTTCTCTACTTTCTCTACTCTATCACAGTCTCAACATATAAAAATTTCCTTGTCCTGCCAGTTGTGGGGAACTTACTACTACTTTGAACATTTCTGAGGGTTTTAGCATCTTTCTAGTTTCTCTGGAACAAATATATTGCTCTTCCACAAAAATCTCTGTTTTTTTCTATCTTTGTGTCTCTTTGCCTTCTCTCTCTTTCTCTCTCTCTCTCTCTCTCTCTCTCTCTCTCTCTCTCTCTCTCACCATCCTTATCATCACTCATATAAGTGACATTTCTTGAAAATGACTGAAGGAAGCTTTCCTCCCCAACTACACTCCAGGGCTCAGCAGGGCAGAGGACTCCTTGCCCATTCTGTCCAGCCAGAGTCCAGCAGCAAAGCCAGCCTATGCCAAGACACTGGGGCACCAGCAGCCACCGTGGTTGGAGATGCTGCCAAAGCCCCTGTTATTTTGGCAAGAGCAACTCTTGTACTGCAGCTCCTTATTCAAGTAGAAAACTTGTTCTTGATGTAATTACAATGGTAACACTGCAGAGCATGACAAATTGCCCCTGACCTGCTGCTGTTGCCCACCTGCTACTCCCTTCACCTCCCTTCTGCTTCTCCAGCAATCACCCAAGGGCAGAAGGCATATTGGATGGCTTTTCTAAATCCTCCTACTGTGAACAAAAGCTAGACTGATCGTGAACCTCGTCATCTGCTTCTGCTTTGTCACTGGACCTCAAACTCTGCTGAGGTCCAGAAATTATCTACTTACCTGGAGCACTCCCCATGAAGGCTCAGGACAGGACATAATGTCAGAAGAAGGCTCCACACTCTCTCTGTTTGATCTGCCTGTCCGTGAAAGAACTTAGACCCTTCTTCCAACTCCACAATGATGAACTTTACATGTGCAACCTGAAACCGATAGAAGGCTTCGTCCTGACTCTGGCATCAGTCCTAATGTAAATTTGAGCAAGTGACTCTTTTTTTCTGAGTTTTACTTTTCCTATCTGTAAAATGAGAGGTTTGGAATCACTGACTTCTTCAGATTCCATTCAGTCCAAACTTGTAATTTACAGTCATACTTTTTCTGGTGTCTGATTTTCCCACTTGATAAGTGAATATATTCCTACTTGCCTGCTTTATTTGCCAAGATATTTGAGAGGATGATCTGTAATGTGCATAAAAGCCATCTGAGAGCAAAACGTTACATTACACAGTCTGGGAAACTCTTAACACCAGTGCCAAGAGCCAGGGATGGCACCATCACAAGCTTTGTCTCCTGTGAACGTTCTGTGCTGCTTTGGTCTTTCTTTGTGATCCCTGTCCCTTCTTTACCTGGATCATGTTTTACCCCCAAGTTGAATCCTGAGAAGTGAATCATGTTTAAGAGAGAGAAAAAAATTACAGTTGCGTTCCAAGAGATTTCCAAGACAATCTAGTACAATCCAGTGATAAGAGAGAAGTATTTGTTATTAAGTTCAGCCTCCCTTTGAATACTTCCAATGGTGAGAGGCTTATGTAACTCTTGGAAATTAGCCTTCTCAACAGTTCAGTAATGCAAATTACTGGGTTTTTTCAGACTACATTGAAATATGCCTTCTTGAAGTTTCTAAATACTAGTTCTAACCTTTTCCTATGTGTCTTGACAGACTGATGACTCCTCAATCTTTTCACCTCAACCCACATTTGTTAGATAGCATTGGTTCCTTTGTCCCCGGTGGCTGCTGGGCTTATTGTCACATGGGGCTGTAGCCTGCCACACAGCCTCTTACTTGGCCACGTCTCTTATAGAGGAATGAGATGCTGGTGTGAGGTCTGATGGGCACGGGACGATCTGTCACCATATGCTGAGAATCATTTAGACAAGTGATTTTAGGGCAAGTGTGAGAGTCATACTCAGAAATAAATGCACACTTTCCATCAATTAGCAAAGCACCTTCACCAGTCACCTCACTCAACTTTCACCCCAGTGAGGGTCCCACTCATAAGCTCAATGGTGTAAATGCCTACTAAGTGTTCCCAGATGTTCCTGAATGCTTGTTCCAGCCCTGCTCTAATCCATCATTTTCATTACAACCACTTTCTCTCACAGCATGAAGGCACTTGAGCCCATAGAGTCTCTGAATTCCAGACAACTGTCCCCTTGCTCCTCAGCCTTACTTTCTAGATCATTCCCTACAAAGGAGTCATCTGTTCCTATCCCGTCTCTCACCCAGCCTTATCCCATTTCCACCTGGACCCTCTCCCTGCTTCCGTTGCCTGCTGCTCTAGCTCTTCACTGTCCTCACCACCAACCTTCCTTCCCTTGGGGGTGGGGCAACAATCCACTTAGCTTCCTACCTCACTTGTACTTTTGGTTTTAATGGCCTTACTCAACAACTTCTTTCAGATAGTACCTGTCATATCCCATTTTCCTCCACCATATTTACCATCCAAGTGTGATTCTGTAAATAAAGAAATCTGGTTACAGGGACCAAGAAGGACATGATTCCAACTGGCTGCCAGGAAGAAGGAGAAGCCTGAAGCCCCACTGTGTGGGAGGAGTGGGGGAGGGGTGCTGCCCTTCTGTTAGATGCTTTCCGGAAGCTTTGAGGCAGCGGTTATGTCATCTCTCAGTGTTTGCTGCTGCTGTTGCTTCCTGGCATTCCAAAGCCGTGGCTTCTGGAAACCAAAATGACATTCTGCATAAAATGGTGAGCTCCACCTGACCTGACCCAGCCTCTACTTAAGAAGGAGCTTTGGACTCAGAATTCACTATGTTGCACTCGCCCCCTACATAGCCAGCTGTAGCTCTGAAACAGTAAATTCATCACAGCTGAGCTATCTTCTTCATGTTGGAAATACAGGTGTTCCCATTCTCACGACAACGTAGCCAGAGGACAGAAAGAGATACCACCCATAAACTGCTTAGCACATAGCAGGTGCTGGGAAATTGTAGTTATTATCTGGAAATCTCACACTTTTTTCTTCTAAGTGGAAACCTAGAAGCTGTTTAGATGAATCCAAACATGTGTGATAAGGGCTGAAAAGGTCTAATAAAAGTCATCCCACATTGGAATTCCCTTCTCCAGTAGCTAATTCACTGGAAAGTCCAGCTAAGGTAGGAGCCATAAAGCCACATGGGATGCTTAAAGTCCACCTGTGCCAATTAGCTGCTTACTTTTATCCTTATACCTATGCCCTGCCCTTTCTTAACCTGCTCCACATTGGTGCAAAAAAATCCATTCCAAACTCACTCATACTCTGGCTTCCATTAGCTTCTAGGGTCAACTGGGGAGTGGGGAACAGAAATTAGCCAGACTACTTTTACTTCTGGTAGCAGCTATGTCCTGCTGAGGTCCCAGCTCTCACTAGCCTGCTCTTCCCCTTGGTGTCCCAGGAACACTGGGTATGGTGCTCTGACAATAAGACCTCTTTCCTTTTCTCCTCCAGCCCAAGGACAGTAATGACTCCTGCTGTTACAAACACGGGTTTCCTCATTGTCCTCTGATTGGTGTTGTCTTGCCTCCAACATGTTATAACTGGCTCGTTATATTAAATTCCCTCTGCTAACTACCTGGTATTGGTTTCCTAACCATGCTTTGACCGTCACACAGTGTGGTCTCAGGAGGACTCAGTTGGTCTACATGCAATTGTGCCTTTACATGGAGAATCTGTCAGATTGGATTGGAATAAAAAATATTCATTAAACAATAGTGAAAAATCAAAATTTCCAAATCATGAGTTGGCCTTCCCTCACAGATCATTGGTTCCAAATCTATCTTTTCTTTCCTAATAAGGAATTCATAGCTCTTAGAGTCTGAAAGACATGCCCAAGGTCATTCATTTAGTGGTTATTATTCTTAGGTGACTTGAATATTTCTGCCTCCATAGCACAGATATATATATATATATATATATATATATATATATATATTTTGCTTGAAGGGGTTGGCCTACATTTGCATATATATTTCTTGAAGGACATAACACAGTTTTGCATCTTTGCATTGCAAATAAGTGTCAAACTCTACTAGGTCAAATATAAATAATAGACAATGGTATGGCAGAACTCTACTGCACTACTAAATTTGCACTATTGGATCTTTATGCAAAAAATATAGATGTAGATACACAAATTTAGACAGAGAAAAAGTCAGAAAGGAACACATACAGGTATAACGTTCTCCCCCTAGGTCATCACTAGGTTTTAAAAGGAATGAAAACAGTAGGCCTTTCCACTTTCCATGCATAAATCATGACATACAAGGAGCCCAGGAGCATCACTGCAAACTTGTCTTAGAGACTTGAAATGCACCAAATCCCCTTTCTTCATGACCCAAACATAAGAGGTTCAAAGGAACAGTGAGCTTGGCTGCAGGCAAGGCTGGTAGCAAGACTGCCAGGCTCACACAGGCATGTAGGCTCTATGTGTTATTTATGCTGAACCTCTGATTATATGGTCTGCTCATTGCTGCTGGCTTGGTCAAAAACCTTCATTCCAGCCGGGCCTGGTGATGCACACCTGTAATCTCAGCACTCTGAGGGCTGAGGCAGTAGAAACACAATTTGAGTACAGACTAGACAATTTAGCAAGATCTTTTGTCAAAATAAAAAAAAAAAGGAATATAAAGGGCTGAGGATGTAGCTCAGTGCAAAGGCCTTGAGGTGAAGCCCCAGTACCACACACATGAAAATACAAGCACTGCTTCCCAGAACCAATAGTCTGAGGCTGAGGCCACAGTCTAGGACCAGGAGCTGGGCGCAGTAAGTAAACAGGACCAGAGAGTCGCAGAGGGACATTTCCAATCAGGCCAAATTAACCATGGGGCAAGAAGAGGCTGGTTTGAAAAATCAAACAGAAACGCAAGTACCAAAGCTGCAGATTGAAGCAGAATTCAAAAAAGACCCAGTGTGGACACGCAGAATCAGCCAGCCCTGAGACTGGCAGCCCACTGTGCCTGCATAAAGACGTTACAAACACAGTTTCTACCCACATCAAGACACTTGGACTGCTTCTTGAAGGGGCCAGCATCACCTGCTGTTGTTCCAGCCTCACTGTCTAAGCCCAGCCTTAAAGAGGCCAACACTCACACTTCCACCCCATTAGTATCGGGGCCTGCCATCTCTCCGTGACCACAGAAAGGCCACCTCCCAAATGTGGGGAGCAGGTGTGTGAAGGCATGTGAGAAACATAATAAACCTGTACCAGCTTTTATACCAACAGCTCCCTGGTGAGTTGTCTACAGTTCAGCAAAGAGGGGACCTACTGTTGAATGGGCCCTCAGCAGCTTTCTGATCTAACCTCATTTCTATATCATGTTCCTCACTCTCTGACCTTGCAGGAAGTCACATGATCATCTCTTTCATTACTCTAACCCTCTGTCTCTTTTAATCTTCAAGGGTTGTATTTTCTCATGGTGTCCAGTAAATGTTTGTGGGATTTCAACTGAGAATTCTAAAATACATAAAACACTGGGCTCATTCTATGAGCTTTATTATTAGATGGAAAGCGAGTCCTTCATAAATGGAGCCCCTGTTTCATTAACTCTTGGCCCTCCCATATAGCGCTGGCTTCTCAGCTGAGAATGGGAAAGTCAACAAGAAGGGGAAGCAACTGTAGACCTGGTTTGGACAATAGAAGCAGCATGGTGTTCAATCAGGGATAAGACACACATAATGGATGCTTGATTGTTCTTATCCTTAAAATTGGGTATCTATTTAGTGCAATAAAATGAACATGCAGAATAAGGCATGCTATGCTAGCTGTTCCACACAATTGTAAAAATCTATGTGTGGCATAAGATGAGAACTAATGAGTTCTGTTCTAGGCAAAGGATCAGGGATGGGGGCTAAAGGAAACTAGGGGAGCACATAGCATGACTTGGCAAATGTGGATGGGACTTGGAGTGTCACTCTGGACCAACTTTTACCAACTCTGAACTCTTTAATAAACTCTTTAGTTTTCTGTGCCTGTGACTACCACTATAAACATGAGAAAAAGTAGTGCCCTTCTTCTAGAATGGTGTTAAATGAGATATTTTCAAACAGATCCCAACTCATTTCCTCTTACTATCTTCCACAGAAACACATGATGAATGCGTTATAAATTCCTTGTCACTAATTAAAATTAAATGCTATGGAGTCTGAAGAGTAGAATATCATTTCTGACTGCAAGATCATGGAAGAATACTTGGAGAACATGCAAAAGTAATTTTGAAATGCTAGATAGATTTGGTAGGTAGAGAAAAGCAGAGGGAATTAACATGATCCCACATCCAGGGCCAGGTCTGCTGGGACATATGGCACTCTGTGGGCATGCTCTGGCCACCGAGCCCGAATCAGTGCCATGAACATCATTTATCCTCCTTGAGCCTCCATTCAGGCATTATTTACAGCACTGGCACACAACCTCAGATAAAATAGCTGTGACCCGTGCCCTCAGGGGATGGCTTTTTGCTCATCAACTTTGCTGATTCTAAAAGCCACTTTGGGACAGGCACCTGATTCATGCTTCCTCTGTCTCTTCACAGTGCATGGTTCTGTAAACTCACAGGCAGGCAAAGAAGTACGTGGTCCACTCTCAAGGCAAAGAATTTCTCTCTCTCTCTCTCTCTCTCTCTCTGTCTCTCTCTCTCTCTCTCTCTGTCTCTCTCTCTCTCTCTCTCTCTCTCTCTATATATATATATATAGTATATATACATATATATAATATGAATATCTTCAAATATAATGATATTCAATATATTGGTGTTAATTTCCTACTATTTTGAAATTCTGAATCATTTACTTTTGTTTTGTTTTGTTTCTAAAATAAAAAAATAAGCAGATTTCATCTTGCTAGACACATAAAGCCCTTAACTTAGGACAAAACAAATTTTATAAACACAAAACAAACTGGTAATTAATGAAATGACCTCCTTGTGTCTCTTTACCTCAATGAAGTTTTAACAAAACATGGTTTTCATTCACTTATTATGACCCAATGAGCATATTTTTAGATTAGCATTATTACCTTTCAAGTGCTGACTTTAGGCTTTCTGGTGCACTGAACATCAGCCCTTTTGCAGAATATACTTTTAATTAACAGTTTGCTACTCATCTGAAAAAGATATCACCTGCCTTTGGGAATATGGAATTTGTTGTTGTTTGTTTTCATTAGTCTTTCAATTTACAGAGCATATAATTCTAGAACAAATCCCATTTACTATTCAGATCAAGTTGTCCTGTATGTCATCTAGCATTTTCTGTCTTAACACAAGTGAAGAACAGAGGGCCTGCTATTCAGAGCATGGGGTGCTTGGTCCTAGGGAAACTCTTTCTGTAGCCTTTCCCCAAAAAGCAGCACCTTCTATAGTGAGCATCATAGAAACTTGGCAATACTTTCATGCAGAATGTCACCAGACCCTGGTATAGTTTGTGCTCCAACACGCAGTCACTCATCTGGAGACTGATGGGTCAGGTTCACAGTCTGATCCATGCAATAAAGGATGAAATGACAGAGACAGAAGATCTCACAGAAAGGATGACCCAAAGAAAACAAGCTTCTACAATTGCTTCAGTCCTTGCAGAATCATTTGGTTCACTGACTTTACACAGAGGTTTAGGGAGGCCTAAGGACCAGGGCTCATTAGAAACAATGCTGCAAGAAGAGGCCAAATATATTAGTGGTTTAAAGTGTAAAACAGCACAGGAAACCTGTTTTCCATCTTCTCTTCCCTCTGCTCTCTTTGAGCATATATTACGATGCAGAGCCTAAAGCTGCCAGTCCCCTTTAGCACAGTCTATAATCCTATTACAAAGGATTATTCCATTGTCCTGAGCTATCAGATCTTAGTAAGAACTCATTTAGGTCAACCTTTTTGAAAATTTATACACCCATGAAAAAAATGTAAAATAAGCCATTAGTTATATTTCTCAAGGCAAGCTGAGCTGGGTGGGCTGTGTACAGCCCTGTGTCTCTTTCATTTTCCTCTATAAGCTCATGCAGATGCTGCCCCTGTGGCCCCTTTGGTTCTTCCACTGCAGCAGCAGATGTGTGACACTAGCAAGAATCAGGGCCTGCTAATTTCCACCAAGAGTGCTGCAGTGTTAAATCCACTTCAGTCACCTCGGCTGGCAGTGAACCTTGTTCTGAATTCCATTAGCCAGTGCAAGCTGTAAGGTGAAGAGAGAAGAGAGGACAGATGGATCTGGGTGCCTAGTTAGGAGTCAAGAGTTCTCTCTTACTGAGTTTTTGACCAGCCTATCCCATTCATTCTGTCATGTCCATTTCAAATAATATCACCAACCATTTTTATCCAAAACTGAAACTTTAGAAGCAATGTGTACTCCTTCATCCCAATAAGCCACACGTCTTTCTTATATCAATTCAGATTTTTCAAATTTTTTCCAAATCTTCCTGCAATTGGCAGCTCCTGACGTGGCTCTGAGGATTCCTACCTCCTGGGAGCCTTGCACAGTCCCCTTACATAAGCCCTGGAGCACAAGCTGGATCATGTGATTTCAAACCAACAGAAAAAGGCAAACAGAAAAAGAGATTTCAAACCAACAGAAAAAGTCAGTTTCATGGTGAGTTACAAAATACAAAAACTTCCATCTTACTCCCATTCTCTCTCTGGTTCTCTTCCAAAGAGAAAAGCTACAGGACAAAGAACTGAAGCCAGCGTCTACCCAACATCCAGTAGTGAACTGAGACCTCTATCCCAACATCCCACCTCTCACAAGGAGCTGAGGCCTGTCAATAGCTGCTGAAGTCCAATGGAGGGGGCTTATCACAGCCAAACCTCCAGACCAGAAGTATTGCTGATCACTACCTTCACTGCCATTTGCACAAAACTCTGAAGCAAAAGACTCAAGTGAGTCAACCTAGATTGCTATCACAAACTGGGCTACTAGACATGAATTATTTTAAACCACTAACTTGGGAGAATCTTTATGCAGCTATAGATAAATATTACATCTGCCATCCTATCCTCTACCCCAGCCCTCATGGACCCTTGAATAATATTTTACAAGGAGCCAATTAATTGGTTCCTATCTCCCCTGCACCCCCAGTTCTACCTATAAACTCCAACATTGTCAAATGACCTTCCAAAAAGACAGTTATGATTATTTTGCAACCAAAAGATAAAAGTCAAGATGATCAACTCCTTTTATAATATATCACTTAAAAAATCACTTTCAAGTCTACCTATTTTATATTGTGCCTTTCTAAATTATATTTCATTTCCAAGGGAAGAAAATTATTTAAAATTTAAAATGTTTTTGAAAATTGAACTCATGGGATCATTTACAAATATTCTGATATTCCAATATTTGGATACATAAAAAGATTGCTCTTCTCTGATTCTTGGAGATTTGGTGTGGCCAGTTGACTGGTTTGGTCAGTGAGACAGAAGAGACACATGTCGCTTTTCCATGGAAGATTTGGTTGCTAGTACACAATTCTCACTTTCTTCCTCTCTGACACTGCAGCCATGGAAGCACATGCCACATAATGGGTCCTGAGACCTGGAAAAACTACAGAGACAAAGCCTGTCCATATCCAGTGAAAGAAATAGGGCCTTGTCTTAATTATTTAGATTTAGGAGCTCTCTGTTACCACAGGAAAACCTACCCTACACTAACTGACAAGGAGTGCCAGCAAATGAACCCAACTTCTAATTTCATAGGTGAGGGAGCTGAGAAGAGAAGTGATTTCTCAGGGATACCCAGAAGAGTACCCCATCCTCAGCACCATCAATGACACTTACCTGGACCCCTCTCACATCCCTATGACTTCAGGGCCAGAAGAAAACATTGTCTCACCAGGAAACAACTCTGTCTTACCCTAAAGGCAGTCAACTGCGTATGGTCATCTGCTAAGATCTAATCAGCAGGACGCCACCTCTTCCTGAGCTCTTTCTCACCATGTGCTTGCAGCTTTCCTGCCATGGAAACAGTGTGCATCTTCAAGATAAAACAAAGGTGAGAAATAAGATTCTAAAAACCTCCTGGGAGTTTATATCGAGACAAGTAATTTCCAATGAGGTCCCAGAGTTTGAGGCCTTTTTCTGTGTTCTCAAGACACGAATCTGATTAAAGGGGAGACACTTAGCCCAACTCCCTCCAAGCAAGACATGCCTATGACCGACTGGTTTCTGATGTGCTCTGAAATTACAAATTTCAGTGGTTTCAGAAGCTATTGGCGGACTGCATGAGCTTTCAGCAGGATGTCTATACAGCCCAGATTACCCGGAACAGTCCCAGTGGCACCTATTGCCCTGGAAGCATTATTAATAGCATTCCCTTTCACTCTCAAATGTGTCCCAGTTTGGAAGATAAATTATGCAGTCACCCCAGCTTTGAGATGGCGATCACCTGCCATGCATCATTTCCCAATAAATGCTCCATGGGCTCCTGGTTATTGGCCAGTAGAAAAAGAAGAATTTTCCCCAACTCAGAACTATCAGAGGGAGTTAACTTCCAGCAGTCTCTAGACCACAGAGATTCTGGGTTCTATGCTCCCCTCTGATATCATCTGACTGTCATTTTGAAGCAATTGTTTCCCCCGCTTTGACCTATGCGTCACAAAAAAAGAGTGGAGATATATTGAACAGTCTTTTGATTTCTTTCTAGTCTTTGATTTCATAAAACTGTCTATTGGAGAAGCTTCCAACAATAGAAGAATCTACTCAGGAACTAAGCGTTCAGTGTAGATGAAGCCCATCATGCAGTCTGTACACCTATTAGCAATGTTTCTTTTTCAGATCTATGCATATGCTGTCATGTTTAACAAAATGTAAAATAATTTAAAAGCACTAGACAGCTCAGGGTCACCCCGTGTCATTAGAAGTTTTCTCAATCAATAGAGCAAGAAGCACCACTGCTATCAGGTTGGAAGACAGGAAAAGAAGGTGAAACAGAGAAAAAGATTCATACTTGAACAGGCTGGAACTACAAAACTATTAAATAATTAGTAAAAAAAAATAGGCAAAGTTTGTGTCATCTGCATATTTCTTTTTTTTCCCAAAGAAAAGTATTCATTGGCCACACAAATGAGTCTGTGACCCTGAAAAGATCCAAAATTGTTCTGGAAACATGAGAAAGTCCAAAGCTTCCAGCATTCTAGTAAGCACCACCTCCATCCCTGAAATAACGGTGAGTTTTGCTTCATTTACTATACTAATGATAATGTTAAATGCTTTGTGCATATTTCACAGTCCTCAAAAGAGATGAGATGAGAAAATGTAGGCACAAAGGAATCTGGTAACTTCACCTAAGGCTATTGTGTGACAGAGGAGGCTCAAACTTAGGTGCACCTGAATAACACCTGTATTCTTCCCGCTGTGCCAAGTTATCTTCTACCCCCCACCAGCTGAGAGCTGAAATCAAGTGGCTGCTCCAAACCATGTGAACTGAGGGCAAGACAGCAGATCTGAGAAGAGAGTGTGGAGCAGAAGGAGATAAGAACCTTTGCCATGTAACATCCAAGTTCTGAAGGAGAATGAGTTCTCCTTCCCAGCCATAGATAATGATCAGCCATGGTGGGACACAAATCAATGTCTTTTTAAGAGTTAAAAAAAGTACAAGTAAATTAGAGAGATTCTTCACTTGCATTCTAAAAACCACCCTTAATATTTTCAGCAACAAAATTAGCTGCTAAGCAAAATTCTTTTCCCATTTCTCACTTAAACTAGAATTAAAAAAATGTTCTTTATTATTTTTCTATCTCAGCATCTTCTACAGGAAGAACCACAGAATAAGCCATGTATGAAGTAAAACTGAGAAGGAAGCAGCCCTTGCTTCTGTGTTCCCAGGGCCAGGGGCAGCAGGGGTCAGAGAGATCGATCTTTGATCTCCAGCAGGAGTCCCAAGAGTGTCAGCCATGTTTAGGGGTTGAGGGGCCATCTTTAGGGTTACTGGAAAGGGAATGGGCTGTTGGGAGCTGAAGAATCCAGTTATGATTTTCTAAACCTTTATAAGTTTCTTTGCTTTCTTAGTTACCAGCTGAGATGCTTTCCTAGTGTTCTCATTCATTCCTAGACCATAGCAGGGCCACAGCAGGCCTTGGGGCAGGGAGCTCCCCATTCACCTCCCCACCCCCATTGTAGCCAGCCTCCCCTCTCCAAGGACTCTCTCTGCCCACATTGCACTCCTTTCTAATAGTCCCTGCTCCCCTCTCTCACTTTAAGTTTTGACCTGGTGACTTAAGACTAATCTTCTGGGCCTATGAAAGCAGATAAGAAATTTCACTTAGCAAAATAGCATCCGTATCACCCACCACCCTAATTTCAGCTGAATGGGTTTGGAGACTGTGAGGGGTTGAGTTTTACCCATCTTTTGAGCAATCAGAGGGTGAGGTAGGAAGCACCAGTGGTTACCTTTGCTCTGGAATATTTGAGTTCAAACAAAATAAGGTCTTTCATCTTGTATCCTGCTTCACTCTAAGGATTCTTTTGGCCTTAAAATATTTATGTTAAGAGCCACACTCAACACATGAAAATTTTGGCATTGTAGGGAACTGTTCCTTTTTCCTCATCTTTTGAGAAATGATGCATGGTAGAGAGAGGGGAGGGCTTAACAAATACTCACATGTTCCTCTGTGATTCCCAAGGGAACTAGCGACCAGTGTGGCAAGTGAAACAAGAATTAAGTGACATAGGAACCATCTGTAGGACCCTTCTGAGCCATTGCTATGAACAGCTGAGATCTTTTCCCTCTCTTTCTTTTTCATCTGAAGCAAAATGAAAGACTGCATATTCTGGATGCCCTGTGCACCCAGTGGAAGCCATGAACACCAGAGTCACTGATCAAGCATAGCTCTGCACAGACATCAAAACATCACGCACTGGATAAGCAAGAAATAAACTTTTACTGCATGTCTCTGAGGCTGTTACTGAAGCACTTTCCATGCTAATAGAGTAACAAATGGTTAGTGCAGCATGGCAGAAATGCTTTTCTGTATGCCAGCCCCACCTGGCAGGCACAGGAGCCCACAGCTGCAGCAGCCCCTATTAGCAGTTTATTGTAGACCAGTACTGCCATCAGGGTGGCTCAGCTCCACTATCTTATTCTCTGCTCCAACTTGCATGATCCCAAGACAGAGATAATCTGATTGGCTCTATCAGAGCAATCAGCCATGGCATGAAATAGGGTCATGGGCTATGGACACAGTTACAGAGGACCAATCCCTAAGTATCAAGGCTGTCCAAGAGAAAGGCAGACAAGCACGGGAGATGGGCAGCAACCCCAGCCACTGTGGAAGCCAGGTCACAAAACTGGCTTTCCTAATGCATCCTGAAAGCCAATTGTGATTAAAAGTCAAAACAAAGCAAACCCGTGTTGATTTGCCTGGGGGTGATGGCAAGAAGAGTGTGCAGGAGAGTGAAGAGAAAGAATATGGATGAAGCAAAGATGCTCCAAAGAAAGAAAAAGGGGCAGAAAGGAAGAGCAGAGGCTGACACTTTAGAGCCAAGAGGAATATGCAAAATGTCAGTGATCCAACCAGAACACTGCAAAGAAGAATGTTTATCTGGGCTAGCTCTTTATATCCCTTATCTTAGGTTTACTATGTGTAAGAATAAATCAGTGATTGTACATCACACACACACACACACACACACACACACACACACACACCCTAGTGACCTCATTCAGGAAGAACTGCACAGAATAAAGTCTCCAGCCCCATCACATTCTGGGCTACTCCTATAAGTTGTCTATGCATTCAACAGCAGAAACTCACATGACTTAGTCCTTACCTCCAGGGTGAACTGGAGCTCAACTTTCCACCCATCAGCTGGAAAAGGACAGATCCCAGGTGTTATGGTTTGTGTCAGAATGTCCCCCTAAAGCATCATGGGAGGCAGGACTTTTGGAGGCATCTGAATCTAGAGTTTGTGACAGGACCATTGTCTAGTGCTGGGATTGGCAGTGTGAGTGCACTAGGGCAGGTAATATGCCTACAATATAAGAGAGGAAAAGAGGTTTGGTCCTCCCCCTTTTTGCTCTTGTTTCTTTCATTGTCTTTGGCCACCAGGTAGAGTTGCCCCTCAACCACACCACCCTGCCTTGGAGCCAACTGAGGGTGGACTGAAACCTTCATAAACTGTGAGCTAAGTAAACTTTACTTTCTTTAATTTTGGCTGTTGGGCATTTTGTCTCAGAAATGAGAAAAAGTAACTAACACATCAGATCATAAGAAGAAGCCCAGACCAGTGCACTGCCCATATGTCTGTCCTATCCAAGTCTGCATCCATTCAGAATGCTCTGAAATACGTTACACCTAGGAAACAATTTCAGTCTTCCAACTTCATGACCTGACTTCTTTCTGAGTATCTGCGTAGTGCTCAGTATTATTTTTTCCATGTTAAAAAAAAGTTTTTTTAAAAAAGAAAAAATACTCTTATGGGCTCAAAGTGAGCAAAAGCAACCACTGAGAAAAGACGCAGACACTGTTTGGGGATATTTGCAGCCAGGACATGAAAGCAAATGTCCTGGTCCTAGAGTGTATAGTCCTTCTTGTGTAACAGCTTACAACCTTCTGGGTTTTCTCTCAGGCTGATGCTAAGTATTGTATCCAACCTCTGGATGGTCCCTCATTTTTTACTGAGTAACAAAACTGTCTTGGCCAAGGGTTAAAATTTTATTTCCAAACAGCTTGGCTGCATTTTTCCACAAAATACAAATGATGGGTGTTCAGGGCACTCACTGAAACAAGAAGTAATTTCCCCTTAGATCAACAGGACTACAACAGGGTAGATGAAGACAGCTAGGACCACACCTTACAGAGCCAGGGCCATCCCTAAACCAAGGGACCTTGCATGTGATGGGAGACACAAAGCCCATTCACAGGGTCAGGGTGGGGAGCTGGCATCCAGATGGTGGTCACTCAGGTACAGACCCTCTGACTCCAGGCCTGACTGAGTGGTTCCCCCTGTGGCACAGCCTGGTAACTTGTGCAAAGCTCCTTCAAGGTCTCCTGGTCCCTTGGATAAGGTGCAGCTGGTCTGCAAAACACATGAATAATCTGTGGAATTAGATTCAGAGCCAGGCCTGGAATCAGGATGCCCCACACAGGAGATGATGTGGCTGTAGATGGCAAAGGAGAGATGCTTCCTTACCCAGAATGAAGCCAAGACCAGAGTAATCCTCAGGGTTCTTTAACCTCCCACCAGAGGTGAGTGCCAAAAGCTCCCTCCCACAAGCCCAGCAAGGGTCTGTTCCAATAGTAATTTAATGGGCCAAAGTAATTGACTTTCTATTCTCTTTCTTGAGGGACCATTTTAGTTTCATCCCATCGACCTTGAGTCATATGTCAGTATAACATCTAACTCAGTGAGACAGGAACAATTAGCAAGTTCCAAATTATGCTTCTGTACTGCTGTCCATTGTACTGACCCAAGTGTGAGGCCAGGACAGCTACATCACAGGAGCTGTTAATAAGGTCCACACTCCATAGCCTTAAATTACCCAAGGGAGACAGGCACTGCAGCCACAATGCTGGGTGCTAACAGTTCTCACTGAGAACAGGTTACCTTTGTAAATGGACTTTTAGGAAGGAGATAACCTGAAAATAGGATCAGAAGTTCTAAGTAATTCTTGGCCACTCGTCAGACACTGTTCTTGGTGCAGGAGTAGGGTCGGGGAATCCATGATGCTCTATCCATGACTCTGGAGCTCACATTCTAGTGAAGAAAAGAAGACAGGAGGCTAGTGGTCATATTATATGGCTGGTTACGGTGAGCATCACTACAGTAAAAAAATAGATTATGAACTCATGGTTAAAGTGGTTTTGCAAGGAGGCTACCTGGGTTAGGGCTGAGATGTGTAAAGGCAGAAGAGATCAGAAGGAAATACAAATTGAAAGCAAGTTCCCAGGTGAACTGAAAATAGTAGTCTGGGAATCACACTTTGAGAACCACTGTCTTTAAGTGTACTTTGATGGCAAGTGACAGAGACTCACCACAAACTGGATCTATGAAGAAAAGTTTAAGTAAGGCATTGGTTCACTCTGAGCAAGAATTTCAGAACAAAGGTTATCTCCACACAGCTGGTCCTAGAAACTTAACTCATGTCATCAGCACTTAGTCACTTTCTCTGACTATTTCCAACCTCATTTTTCCTCTTGGTTTCATTCCCAAATTAGCTTCATGTAACCAGTGTCCTTCACATTTTAAACTAATGGTACCACAACAACCACATTTCAACCCCAATCATTTGTATGATCTGAGATAGTTCAAATGTCCATTCCTGGCTCAGTTGGAAGACTGAATGTGCTATTTAGCCATGCCTTTATTGTGTACATCCTCTTGGACTTCCTGGATGAAAATTGGGCTCTGAATGAGTACTTTCACAAAAAATTATACATATGTGTGTGTGTGTATACAAATGCATATATAATATATATACTTATATAATATATATGTATATATGTTTGCACAAGTAAAAAACAACCAAGATACTGCAGATAGATCTAATTTGATCACAAAAGTGTCAAGCAAATGTATTTGTCACTCACACGACCAACAAAAGCTTTTAAAACCCCTACCTTATATGAGGTACAATTCAAAGAAAGGAGACAAAGAGAGTCACTCATATAATGAATAGTGGGGAGCAGCCACCCTGTTCCAGGGACTTTTTAATGAGAGTTTATTTTAATGAATAAAGTGGATAAAGATCCTTGCCATTAAGAAACTTAAATACTAATGATTATGAAAACTGCTATCACCTTCTATTGAGGCCTTGCTAGGCATTTGTATTTGTTACTTTACATATACTTACAGAAATTCTTCAAAACACATTTTCATATCTGTTTTTCAAATGGAGAAGCTGGGAATTAACAGAGGTAAGAGTCTTACTGTGATCTGAGATGAAACCTAAAGTACTGTAGTCCACAGACCAGGTACATAATCCTGAGCTTTACTGCCTCCCTTAAGAGAATGAAGAAAGATCTGATTGGGGAAATGGAAGGTACTGCAGAAAAATATGGAAGAGAACATTAAACATAGAAAACATGCTATAAGATAAAGAAACGATGCTATCTTCAAAGACTGAGAATCAGGGAATTTCTCACATAGGAAGAAGAATGTAGGCTGCCTAAGAAAAAAGAGCATTATTCAAAAACATGGATAAGAGAGTGGAAAACAGTCCCTGTAGGGGGTAGTACAGAAGTCGGTATGAACACTGTGTAATGGTGCGTGGTGATGAGAGCAGGAAGAGAGACATACTAAGGGTTTGCAAGTACGATCAGGCCAAACATTGTGTTCAGAGTTTCTTTTTTATGTTAATGTTTCTAAATCAATTGCCCATCAGAATCCCATGGGGAAATTTTATAAATGTGTAGCAAACTGTTTAGGCTCTAATCACTAAGTATCAGATAATGTCAATCTGAGATGAGGCTGGGGTAAAGATACTTTAAATAAAGCTCTTCAAGGAATTCTGACCTGTGTTCAAATTTGGAAGCCACTACTGCAAAGAACAGGACTCATTAAAGGTCTCAGCAGAATGTTGATGTGATTTTTTGTGATACTGTCTCCCAAATCATATTCCTGAGAACACTAAAGCTACAAAGTTCTAAGGAGTTCTCATAAGAAAGATTGAGTGTGTTGTGAGATATAAGCTTGACACTGCAGTATACCAGATGACTTCTGGACCCTCAAGAGTCTTTTCCATGCCGAGTAGTGTGACTCTCAAAGAGGGAATATTTGCGGTGGTTTCCAATAGAAGCTCCTACCTCTTTTCTTTTTCCAAAGAATTTATTCTTGGAATTCATGCTCTGCATGATGCACTTTGGAAAATGTACTTTTAGGTTGATACATCTGACATTACAGATGCACTTGGATTAGAGGTAGGAACTATGAAAGACAGGACTCTGAGTGCTGGTTTTCCTCAGCCCATTCCTACTGTCCTTACACTCAGGTTCAGTATGTTCCCCCATAAGTCCTGCTCCCCTCTACCCAATGCATTTACAAACATCCATATACACAAAGGCACACAAATGCACAGACATGTTTTCTAAAGAGATCAGGACAGAGGGGACATTGTCAGTAGCTCAATGAGCTCCATGTTTCCCTGAAAACAATACAATGGTCCAGAATTTGCCTGGAGATAATGCTCCTTTTTCTCTATCTGCAACCCCAATTCCATAAAACCATGTTCTAATGCACAATCTGCTTCCCTGGGCCCTGTTTCTGGGTGAAAACACCAACACCCCCACCCTAAGGGACTGAGTCCTACAACTAGTATTTCCACCCATGCATGAGAGGGTTGACATTTGTTTATAATCCTAGGGCATCTGTCAAAGAGGAGAAAGCAAGTCAGGGTAAGCACAGACAGGGAGCCTGACAATGTACAGGGTTATCACACCGAAGAGCAGAGGAAACAGTGTGAGATTCAAAACAGGCACAAAGTGTTTCATGTAAGTCCCTTTTACTTGCTTGGAATAGTATGTTCTTTAGTGGAAGCTTAATATGGCTGGACATAATCTGAACAAATCATTTTGTTGCTTTTTCTTAAAATAGTTTTCTGGATCCCATGTGAGATTTCCTGAATTAGTACCCCAGGAGAGGAATGTGCTTTGGGGGACTGAGCACATACTGATGGAGCCTTCCAAGAATTGACACTGGCCCCAGATTTGCCAGACTTACCTGATCCTAGCAGTCACCTAAGCACTTGATAAGAATGTTAATATTTTGGCATCTCCCCTCCAGAGATTTTGACTCTTTGGATCTGGGATAGGCCCTCAAAATCTGTATTTTTAACAGTCCCTGATGATTTTTATAGTCACATAGAGTTTAGGAAACACATCTGTAAACTATTTCAAGAATTCTTA